>BCIJ01000022.1:0-122733 GCA_001599935.1 Holtermannia corniformis | reverse complement strand
CGTACTACTCCTGTATGAGTGGCAACAAGTCGAGCAGCGTGTCGAGTCTAATGACGGTCCACGGATCAAACGTGACTGGATCAATTAGAAGACTGCTTTGGCCATAACTCGAGTTTGCAAGGAGATTTTGGGTGATGTCCGGTGCATAACCGAGCCAAACTGGAGTTATCTCCAAAGCTTCCTAATAAATTCTAGCGTCGGACTACAAAAGGATTTGACCGTGACCTGACGTCACGTGACTTGGTGTCCAGGACAAATTGGCGGCTGTCGGACACGGGCCCGCGACAACCCCGAGAACGCCGCCACCAACCCCTCTGAGAGAACAATGATAGCGTACCACATGAAAACGCACGATGAGGGGGTGCGAGTGCTGCTTGCCTGAGGCTACGCAGATCGACAGAGTCGGAACGGCCTATAGTGCGCCGACGTCGTCTGCAATCACTTGTGGTGCAAACAATTATGACTGTGCGCGCGAAGGGACGCCGGGACTGCCACAAACGGTCGGTGCGCAGCCTAGGGAGAGATCGGCGGCTGATAGGAGTCACCCGTCGCCGGATCTTGCGGCCCGCGCTCGTCTCCCTCAGCGTAGAAACCGGCCACGATCAAGTATGTCAACTTGGACTACCAACGCAACTCTGAAGTCTCTGTCCGATGCAGCACTCGAGGCAGACCCTTCCGAATGGCTTGACAGCCACAACCGGCGAGAGCAAGTGGTGTGGGGCCTGGTCCATGATGTACGTGAGGGGCTGCGATGTGATGGGCTGACCCTGCAGTTCGCACGGGAAGAGGTCGTCCTGAGCAAGGCTGAGCTCTTGCGCTGGACGGACCTGGTTTGTCGCAAGTTTCACAGGCAGTGGACGGCCATTGCGACACAGATCCAAGAGTACTTTTGGTCATTCGCGGAAGATGATACTTATTTCGCGTCGGAGTCAGTTGTTTCCGATCTGTCTGCTGGTAACTGATATGGCCGGTGTAGGCTGGAAGAAGCTTTAATCCCGTTCAGCATGGTTTACGGATATCAGGAAAACCCATGGACCTCAAACAACGAAGAGCGTCAACGCCTCTGGGTCACGGAGGGGCTGGCAATCAAGTCGCTGATTGACTTGTTTAAGCACTTGCGCAGGATCTACGTCAAGCCGAAGGAGCAGGTACGCATTTGTTAGTTGCAAGAGCGCTGCCTGATCACGATGCAGTGGACTGAGGAAGATGTGTGTGTCCGCAACGCAAACGCCTAGATCCTTACCAAGCACAGTACTATGACTCTCCTACGCACAACTATAATCCTCAATTGAACTTCATGTTCGGTGTTGACGGCTTCTCGGAATTGCTGATGGACGCGTACCTGATCAACGTAAGCCAGATCGTCCCGTCTCGCTTTGGAATCTGACATGGTCAAAGTATCACCTCATCTTCCTCGCAATGGAGCACATCGCCTGGGCAGTGAGTGGTCCAACACACGTGTCATCGCGTTGACGCTGCCAGATTTGCAGCGAGACGGCTGCCGCACGGTCCAATCGACAATTCGATATCTACAAGCCGGACAAATCGGTCAACGCTCTTGCAGACGATGTGGTTAAGCGGCTTGAAGAGAGCTTCCCATCACTGTATATCGAAGAACTGCGCGAGATCGTACACGAGAGGATAGCGCAGGAACAGACGCCTGCGTCGGACGCGAGTTGACGCGGATGATTAGGCTTTTGAAGTAACGATGACCCATGTACATAGTGTGGAGTGATGTAGGAATGCGCTGTACGGTGTTCAATGTACAGCGATCAAGTGAAGCAGAGCGGCGAGGCGTATCGAATGCCAGCTTGTCTCGGATAGTAGGTGGTTAGCGCTCTGCTAGATTGTCTAGCAGGACGCTACCATTTCATACGTTCGACAACATGATCGCTCACCATGTCCTGCACGACTTTCAACAACTTACACTTGAGCAGAGTCGAGGACACCGAGTCAGCAGGACGGAAGAGTCGCTCACATAGAACGAAACGTCCCCGTCCAACTCCGAACAACTACAGACACCAAAGCGTGTCCATTGTTAGAATACGCCACTCAGCCAGCCATCCCTTCGGCAAGCCGGCACGACGCCGCATCCGGCGAACACTACATCCGGCGAGGATGTAGCCAAGACACGTCTGCCGCGGCGAGGATGTAGTCAAGGCGCCGAGGAACACTACATCCGGCGAGACAGTCAGGATGGCGTGCTAGACATCAGAGCCGTAGGCGAAGCCTACAAAGTAGAGCCGTAGCGAGCGAGATGCATCACGGTTCTTCCCCAATCTAACACGCTGCACCAACGGCGCTGACGGATGCGCCTCCCAACCCAGTCGTCGAGTTGCCCTCTGAATCTGAGCCTGCACCCACCGCGACCGTTCTTCCGGACAGAGCGTACGATTGCGCTCCGTCAATCACGACGATCAACCACACGTACCCGGAGCGCAACCACGACACTGATCGCTACGGTTTCAGTGATGATCTCGCGCCCGCCATGAACTTCAGAATGCAATCCTCCTGGCTTGGAGGGTTGCTCGGCAGCTCGACAATCGACGTCAGCACTTCGACGGGGGTCACGCACCGTACCACTTTCTCGGAGCAACGCGAGGTACGAGAGCCTTGGTACAGCCCCCGTCCGCAGCGTCAGCAACCGTCGACTGGCAGTTGGTTTCCTTCCTGGTGGCGTTGAGGCGTCTACCTGACTGACAAGGCGAGGATGTTGCATGATTCTGTCTTTACAATGTAGTAATGCATGTGTTGGATCCACCGCGCTTCAGGCCTGTGCATGTTGTTGCAGGATGACGAGGCTCGCCTGCGGTATGCATCCTTTGACTACGGCTCACCAGCAGCGCTAAAGGAAGTCTTGGCTGATGCACTTGTCGCCCCCCACTGCGCCGAGCGATCACAATAGTCCCCATACCCCATGACGACGCATACGTCCACCACGTTTGACAGCCAGCAGATCACATACTCAAATCACAGCGTCCTCTGGGGGCTGTACAGCTATTCGATATTTGACTATCGGAATACGCAAGGGCTGACGGTCACCATGTCCTGTAACCCACCCGAGAGCGGCGCGGCCGCGGCGCAAGAGCCAGAGTTCGAGTATGATGCGCAGATGCTCGAGTGGGCGAGCCAGTGGGCCGCTGGGACTGAGGCCGAGACGGGGAAATGACATGACATGGCGTAGGACTGTACAATGCAGGCTATGGTGACTATGCTACACCTTTGTTCGCTCACCCGCTCAGCCATCAATCACCATCCGACCACGCATCTGCATCTTACTCTTGACTCGTCTCGGGACGAACCCGAGCGAGCTCTGGCTGAGCGCGAGTTCGAGCACGTCCACGTCTGTCGAGTTGGTGCTCCGAGTCACGGGTGCTGGGAGGGCTCGGGCGAGATGCGACGCCGAGCCGAGGTTCCGGTCTGTATGGTCGCGATGGGCCGTTGAATGTGGTTTGTCGAGGATGGGAGGGACGGGGCGGATCAGGGATGCACCGGGACCGTCGGTTTGCAGGATCCGATTGAGCTTCAGCGGGGTCAGCTTGCTGTCTTCAGGGCACAAGTACGTGACCGACCCCGTGTATGACGACGCCGAAAAAGTATTGCTTTGGATAGTCTGGATCGCGTCAGTGGCTTTCCACCAGCCAGCGGCGAGACACGAACGGTGCTTTTGTATCATGTGGAGCCGGCGATGCTTGGGATCGCTGCATACCTTGTCGCACTGCTCTGTCGGAAGCATACAAGCAAACTGTATGTCGTCAGCTATGATACCGTGTCTAGCTAGGCAGCACACAATCTTTTCGCCATTGTTCTGCCGCCGCTTGGCCTCCACATCGTGGCATTCAGTCTTGTGCTGTACATGATCAACGTCGAGCTCAGCACGCCAGTCAAGCAAGGTCACGCACCAATCGCAGCAGCCTCTCGTCTGGAAACACCTTTTCACACACTTTACCGTTCCAAGGCTTGACGTCCCTCCCGTGCCCAGGCAACGCCGTCACGAAGTACGTCGACTCATTACAGACGTACAAGTGACACCGAAAGTAGTGCGCCTGGAGCTCTTCCGCCGATTCAAACGTCTGTGGCTGTTCGTCGCAGACGGGCGCCTTGGAGCATGTCAGGCTGTGTGTGGTGCCAGCAAAGGAGCCGAGGTCGAGCTTGTGGTGTTTGAGCAGGGGTGAATTTGGATGTGTGGAGGTGAAGGAGGACGAGGAGCTGGCGGATGATGCAGACGAGAGTGAGCGTGAGCGCTTGTGCTCGCCCCGAGGGCGGTCCATGGTCTTAGTGTAGGCTGAGCGCGGCTGGCGAGAAATCGTGCACACAGCTGCGGCGGTTTCTCGGTAAAACAAGCGGACGCCTATCCAGGTGACCCTTCCCAAAATAGGCGCTCATGCTGTCGTTAGGCTTGCGTGTTAGGCTCGCATTTGTTTGCACTTCACCGCCACCCAAGCATCTTTGCACCCACAATCTCCTCCATAAACCAAACATGCGTCTCTCACTGCTCTCCCGCACCCTCCTAGCTCTCACAGGTACCTCTCTCCTCCTCGCCCCAACCCACGCCAAACAAGTCCTCATGCAAGACCCCTCGTTCCCTCAATTCGACCTCGACCCAGCCCGCACCAGCCCGGGCGCCGGTGCCAACCTCGCAGACTGTCTCACGATTGATCGGAAAGCGAGCTTGTTCTTCGAGTATGCGCGCGAGGTGGCTGCTGTCGTGCGTTGCCAGCGGAGTGGGAGAGAAAGAGAGCTGATGAAAGGTTTAGACTTCGAGGTTGTCTGCGACGATTGGCAAGACGACGGTGTTGGTACCGGTCGACAAGGCGATCATGGCCATGCCTCGTAAGCCGTGAGTCGTGCTTGGATGTATCGTCTTTAGCCGCTTACCCCGTCAAAGACACCAAGATGGCGACTCGGTATCGACGCCCGAAAACAACGTCGAGAGATTCCTGTTGGCGCACGTCATCCCCGTACGCTCTTGATCGTTTCCACACCATATAGGACCACTGATGCACGCCCGCACAGGCCGAGATCACGCTCCCGCAAACAGAACCGATCGCGACACTTCTTGGCTCGTCGCACAGGCTGACGGTCGAGGCTGATGGCCAAGGCGGCTGGGTGGTGAACCCTGGAGGCGTCGCCGTCGTCGGTGTCAAGGATGCGTCGAATGGCAGGTTGCTGTTCTTGGATGGCGTGGTAGAGTACTAGTTGGGCGGTCAGGTGGGATCTTGTTTAGGGGCGGTTGTATGACAGGCTTGACGAGACAACGGTGGTATTCGCATCCGGAGATGTCTGTGCTGGTCAACTGCCAACTGCCAGCGGTGGAATCTGTCATCCGAGCAGAGCTCACGGACTCCTCCGCCGCACTTGACCCATCATACTCATAAACATCACATGTCGCTCTACTGCAGCTGAGCACCATAGCCGCGCAGGCCCTCTGCAAACTTCCACTCCGTCTCCGAGCTCCTCGATTCCGAAATGAAGACGCCTTCATCCGAGACGGTTGCGATTTGGTACTATCCCATCCCCGCGTCAGCCTACGACCACGCCAGCTCGCCGAGGTTAGACAGACCTTGTTGATGCTCCGCGCATCACGGTAGAACAAGACCTTCATACAGTCATCGACGACCTTTTCGGCTTCTTGGCGCGTCAGGAGCGGGCCTTGGCCGTCGATCCCGGCTTTGGCTTCGTGCGCTTCACGCAGGAGGGGTTGGGCAATGTGGGCGCCGAAACCGGTCGCGAGCGTTGGAGACGAGTAGGTGGTCCCGAGGAGATCGACGTAGCCTAGGAAACTGCGTCGTGTTAGTGTGTGCGGGGTAGGTGGACGAGGCAGTGGGTCGGACTGATGCGGTCGAGCTATCGCCTGGTACACGGACTGATCCATGACCAGACCCGGGAAGTGTCCTGCAAGGGACAGTTGCTAGACCGGCGACATCTTGCAACTATACACCCAGTCACCCACACTGACCTCTTTTGATCCTTGCGACCGGCGACCAGCAACGCGTTCCAAAGCGGGTTCATCTTGCTCCGGCGCGCATACATCAAGTTGGCAAGGTACTCGTAGATCTCTTGAGCCGACAAGCTCGGGTGGCCGTCGGTGTGGGCGTCGTTCGCCTCGTCGATCAAGATTCCGTCGAGCCGCTTTTTCAGGTACTGAAAGTCGCTCATGTCGCCTGCTGCCGCGAGCAGGGTGTGGGTGCCGAGCGGGTGGAGGCGCTGGATATCACGGAAACGTGCGAGCGAGCCGTAGGATGCTGGTGCGTGTCAACCGAGCAGTGCTAGCAGTCGCCGTCGACGTACCGAGATTGTCGGCCGCAAGCATGATCCCACCATCATATGTCAAGGCAAGGACCGAAGTGCCGGTCACGAGCGGTTGCCTGTGTGGATCGAGTCAGCCAAAGGACGGACGGTGCCATGCCATGTCGACCGACTGAGTGTGGCCGCGCGGCTCCATGCCGTGTCCGACCGCTACATGACGACTCTGCGTGTGGTGAGGGAACGTGTTGTGGGCGTCGAACGCGGCGTGCGAGGGGAGCTGCTGGCCCCATGCGGCTGGGTGCTGATTTCGCGTCAGCTTGTTGGTTCGATGAAGTGGAAACCGACGCACATAGTTCATGATGTGATGATCTGTGTGATGGCTTGTGATCTGTCTGCTATCTCGATTGATCTGGTACCCAGTGCTATCCCTGTCTTTGCTCGACTTCAACAAACGAGTAGATGGACGAGGCCGCGTCAGTAGCAGCACACGAAAGGGGGTTTCAGTGGCTCACGTCACCCGTGGGAAAGTGCCGCAATGGGGTCTCCTCACCACCACCCAGCACAGCCTCCCCGGTAGAGCGACCATGTCCCACTATGGCGCACAGGCATCCCCGTCGTCCTCTGCATCCAACTCAGCACAGGCAGATCTCCTGTCACTGCTGGTTCAAGCGAGAAAGGACCTCCAGCACGCTCAAGCGCTTGCAACCGAAGCTCAGGCGTTCGCACAACACGGACTCGGCATCGCACACCAGCTCGCGAGTGTGCAGAGTGATGTCGCATTCGTCGAGGGACTGGTGGAGAGCCAGGGCAGAGTCGTGGACGACTTCAGAGCCGTCCTGAGGCGGCGCCATGCTGAACTCGAGGCGGAGATGAGGGTCTGTTTCGATGTCATGGCGCGGGTCATGCTCACACGCGAGATGACAGCAGGTCACGGCACAGACACGTAGTGCGACACAAACACTCGAAAAGACGCTCGAGGCGCTAGCAAACGTCTCGATTGACCCAAAGATCAGCCATCACCATCTACACCACTCCCACTCCAACTCGAGCCTATTTGGCTCACAGGGCTCTTCCTCTTCCCATCGAGAATCGGGCGGTACTCGAGTCGCGCTCAAGACGCTACGTGACTTTGTAGATGAGCAGAGCCTCGATCTCGTCTTGGAATCGGGCAGTGAGGAGCGCCATGCCGTCGAGGTATTTGTCGGGAATGACAGTAGCCAAAGCTAACGATGTATGACAGGACTTGCTACTCT
This sequence comes from Holtermannia corniformis, assembly GCA_001599935.1. Taxonomy (NCBI): domain Eukaryota; kingdom Fungi; phylum Basidiomycota; class Tremellomycetes; order Holtermanniales; genus Holtermannia; species Holtermannia corniformis. The sequence goes on along the minus strand of BCIJ01000022.1, from coordinate 115,231 downwards.
CGCATGCAGGCTTGGTGAAGCTGCTGTCCTCACCTGCGCCTCTCGTCAAGTCGACGCCGGTCCAACCGCACCTGGCGGCACTAGTCGATGAGCTCATCGCGGCACATGCAGCGGCGAGCGAGGACTCTGAAGGCGGGCTACTGACTAGCATGGGCAGGGAAATGGATGGACTGGGCGAGTACTATGAAAGCTTGAACGAAGCTGTCAAGTCCATTGGTCGTTGCTTGTGACGGGCAGAGACTGACGCAGATGATAGGGAATCTCAGCGACCGGGCCGCGGCGTCTCGCACGAAGAGATGCAAGGTATCGTAGCCTGCCTTTACTCTCGCAGTTGACTCAACTGAACGGCCCTAGTCTTCTATACCGATAGCGATCAAGTCCCGAGTATCCTCGCAGAGCTCGAACAAGCCCATGGCACGCTGCACGATCAGCAGTGCGTCAGCCACGTTTCCCAACCGCGCGTACTGACTGCCACACAGCGCAACGCTAGCAGCCGCTCTCGCGAGCGCACAGGCATCCATGGCGCGCCTAGCGCACAACGTCAGCGAACTCGATGCGATCGGACTCGAGATGGCGGATATCGCCGGTGAAGAACAGGAAATCACGGTATGTATACTGCCTTGTCATGACTACGACCGCGCTGAGCCGCTGCAGACGCAGATCCCACAACACCTCGAAGCCCTGCATGCGCACCATGATGCCGTGCTTGAACTGAACGAGTACTATGTCCGCTACCGCGCTTCGTACGACGCTTTACTAGCCGAGGCCGACAGGAGGCTACATTGGCACGCCCAAGTAGACGCGATCGTAGACGAAACGAGGCGTAAGCTTGCAACGCTGCGCGACGGTGCGTCCTCCCCGCAGACGGACGGCAGCTGATGATGGCAATCCTAGACGAGTACATGGCGCGAGCAGAGTTCTCCCGCGAACACGGCGAATACCTCCCGGACGATCTATGCCCTGCGATCGGCGAGGTCCCGCCAGACGTAGAGCAGATGCTAGCATGATGCAACTAGCTAGCTAGATTGTGCGGCCGCCTCGGCCTGAGCTTCCTGGATCACCTTGATCATCTGTCCGCCCACTTTGGTCGCCTCTGCAAAGCGGGGTGCGAAGAATTCTGTGCCGCGCGTCAGTTTACGGATGCAACCACGGCCACACCGGGACTGACGGCGCGTCTCGTCAAACCTCTGCTTGTACAGCTCAAAGCTGCCAAAGCTTACACACTGACTCCACCCTCTGGCAGCCACGACAAACTCGGTATCGTCTGAGCGGTGCGTTCGGTCCTCGATCGCGGCTTTGATCGCGCCGTCCAAGAGGTGCAGTGAGCGGAACAGGTATTCGGCGACGCCGATCCACAGCATGAACACGGGCGTGCCCGCAACGTCGAGGTGCTCAAACGGGTGGATCCCGAGCGCAGCCCAGCAATCGACCATGGCGAGTAGCGACAGATGCGAGTTTGGCGGCGCGTCGACTGCGGGATCGGGTGCGGCTGTCCCGAGTGAGAACTGATCCAGGATACAAGACGATAGGAGGATCGGTTTGCGTGCGCCCGATTCGCCATCGACACCGCGAGCCCAGCCGAACACTTCTTCCCGAGCACGGTATACGCGTTCACGGAGCTCGTGTTCGCGCCCTTCGATCATCAGCTTGAACAGGTCGCTTGTACTCTGTGCGTATTGCTTGATCTGTAGGCGTGCAGACGGGTTCAGGATCGCGAGCCCGGCGTAGACGTGCCATTTGTTGCTGTAGATCCGGAGCGCAATGTTGACTTTGACCGTCTCGATCCCGCGCACGTAGCGCGTCGTTTCCCATGGGTACGATTTGGAGCAGTGCCACGCTGTGCCCATGCTGGAAGAGTCAGCGATTGTCCTTTCAGATGAAACTCGACAGACGTGAGAAAGGCGGCATGCGTGACGGCTTGGGTATTGGCGGTCACGAGATCGTGCTCGTCGTATGTCAGGTGGATGTAGCGGCTCTTGAAGCTCCGAAAGACATCCTCGACGAGGCGGACCTTGTCGTCGGTAGCACGATGTTGGATGATGATCTGAAATGTCAGCGACAAGGCCAATGTGAGCCATGTGACATACAAACGGTTGGCCTTCGGTCGTCACTGTCGGGCCATGTAGCGAATGGACGGATACGATCGAGACGTCGGCTGGCAGGTGGGCCTCGAACGCAGCGCGCTCTGGCGCCTTGACAGATGTTTGTCCCGACACAATCGCACCAAACTTGGTTGCTAGCACAGCGTGAGCTCGCGCAACGCAGGCGAGTCAAGACATACAAGGGCCATATTCAGCTACGACAGAGTCGATAAACTCGGCTTCGACAGAATAGATGACGAGGTCTGCCAGCCGTGATACATAGTGACCGTTTGGGAAGACACGGATACCGGTTCCTACTACATCAGTAGCTATTGCAGGTTGTCTAGTAGCGTACCCTCAAAGTCGGCTTGGAGCTTTTCATAATTTTGAGGCCGGTCGCACACGCAGATGCTATAGAGCTTTAACATGTCAATCATTTGCGATCCAGCCAGACCCACTCTTTGATCCCACCCGCACTCAGCCGCTTGGCATACATCCGACCCATCTACGGATAGTTTCAGCTCGGACTCCGATCTTTCGACTCGACGAATCACCTCGCCCATACCGATGATGCCCACAGTGGGCTGCACTGAAGAAGAAGTAGACGCCGACATTGTGCTGCTCCAGTGTGCGTTGTAGCTGTCGCGACGCTCTAGCGACGGTCGCTCGAGTCGGACTCTTGGTGAGCACGGGCGTCACGTGATCACGTGAAACGCTCAGGCACGGGTCGATGCTGTTGCTTCGTGTTGGCCATCAACGACCCGGTTCAGCGCGACCCACCCAGTTGGCAGAGCTATGGCAGATCCAAAGACGCTCAGGCAGACACTGAACAAGCTGTCCATGGCGCAATCTGCACCGTTACTCCCAGACGACTCGCCACAGGGCGCGTTCGCGACGATTGCGAGAAGCTCAAGAGCTTTGTTGGGTTCGGGCAAGGGCACGCTAGCGTCGCTTTGGGCTGCACCAGGACACGACAGCACCGGGCGGACGGCGATTGCAGCTTCCTCACCGAGACGGTCGCATGAATTGGGAGCGGATGTTGCAGCGTCGTCGCCTGCAGCAGAAGCAGCTGCATCCGTTTGCTATCCTGCCGGTCTGGACGCTCTGAATCGCCAGATCCTTGTCCTATCCCTCGCTTCATTGCCATATTCACACGACGTTCCCTACGACGATCTACTAGACAAGATCCTCGATCGGGTCGCCATGGTGTGTCAACAAGACTATGTGCTTATCTTGATGGCCGCCAAGCGAGCAGATGTTCATGTACCGGGATGGCGGTGGCTGGCCAAGGCGTATACTCGATTGGAACGCAAGTGAGTACATGCTCCAAGCCGCAAGCACTGACCTGATGTTAGGTATCGCAAGAACTTGAAGAAGCTAGTCAGTATCCGTGCAAGCCACAGGTGTGTCATTGATCGTTGCAGTATGTGGTGCATCCCTCTTTCTTCATCCGAGGTATGCAGTACAGTGGTCCGCGCAGATCTGCTGATTGGACCAAGTTACGTTGCCACTCCTCCTACCACTCGTCTCGCCAAAGTTCCTCCGTAAGCTCGTATACGTCTACACTCTCTCAGCCCTCTCGGAGCAAGTGCCGCTCAGTCAACTCCGGCTCGGTCTCGACGTCCTTACCGAGAACGGACGGCGAGAGCCAGAGGGATTTGCCGATCACGGTGGACGACACAACCAAGAAGTGGAAAGCCTGGGCCGAGCGGCGTTCCACGTACCGCTTGCGGAGCTCATGCCTGGCACCGAGGTGAGCGCTCTGTCCACTGATTGAACCAATTCTTAAGTGTCATAGACGAGACTACCCGCTGTTCTACGGGATTGCGCGCAGTTTATCAGAACAACATCTTCAATCGATTCACAAGGCATCTTCCGACGAAGTAGCAATGTGTGTTTGCCCGCGATTCACCCCCAGACTGACCGATGCTCAGCTCGTCCTCGTACGACAAGTCGCGTCGGCATACGATCACGACATCACTGTACGCCTTGCCGACTACAACGACCCCAACCTCCCTGGACATTTGATCAAGAAATATCTAAGAGATCTACCAAAGCCGCTGATATCTGAATCGCTCTATGCAACGGTCAAAGAGTGCCCGATCAAAATTGACGCAGTGCAGTAGTGAGTAGACGTCTTGGTACGTACCGATGACTGATCAGCATAGCGTGCGGGAGACATTCTTGCCTGCCCTTGGATGGAGAGAAGAACGTCTGTTTTCATTCCTCATGCGTAAGTGAATGTCCTCCAAGGATCTCACTTTGTGCTGACTGCTTCCAGACTTGTAAGAGGGCTCTCTATCTGCTCGACGGAACACTGATCGACCAGGTTGCACGACGTAGCGGCGCATTCGGCTACGAATCTCATGACTGCATCCAACCTCGCCATCGTCACATCGCCCGTTCTGATTCGTTCACCGGACCCCATTGCCGACGCCTTGATGTGTTCGATCCCAGGCAGCAGCGCTATCAAAGCGCTGTCAGCTGCTGGGCTGAGCAATGCCGAGTCCAGTCCTACTGGCATGACCGTCGCCGGCCTGGTCCAGGTCTGCATCGAGCGTTATTTCGAGATCTTTGACGAGGAGTCGGAGGCCGAGCCGCCAACCATCCGTGTACGAGACCAGTGGGAGTTTGTTGATTCCCCTGGCAAGACGATGCCAGCTTCACGGAGTACGCCAAGCCTGCCTACCACGCGACGGGGATCGCATACGCACTCTCGCAAAGGCTCATTGCAGCACGAGCTGTTTTCCCCACCTGGCTCGCCCATTCCGCGGACACGAAGCCGCAGCCAGTCGACCACGCTGTCGATCGGGAGCAGAATCACCGAGCCTTCGAATTCCACGCCTTCGACAGTCGAGCTCACGGGCACGCAAGCCGGTGCGGTGTTTGCAGGGTCTGCCAAGGCGCGGCGCGACTTGAGCGAGGTCGAAGAGTGACAAAGAAGCGAATCGGCAGCGTTGTATGCACCACGATGAAACGACGTGCGACGATGCGTAGAGGGCCGCGCGTGACGACGCTAGTGACAGCACATTGTTGCCATGCATGACCGAGCACAGACGGTGGCGGTCAGTGCACAAGCCAAGGGTGGTGCATCTTGTGTTCTAGATGCTCTGAGCCGCTCCAGGAAGCCGCACCCGACATCTCAGGGCTCTGTCCGAGCCGACAGAGACCCTCAAACGCCATGTCCAACGTCTACACGAGCTGACACGTCGAAGCCTGAACCTTGTCGTTTGCCGCACAGAGCGCTCGATGAACCATGCTCGGTCGATCCCTCCCGTGCGCTAGCGTCTCCTGATGTTTTCCGTCTGAGCGCACTTGTCAAACGTCTGGCGACGACGTGTCGACCAGTGAGTCACCTCGTGCAAGACGGCGCATAGGAAGCCCTGGTGGGCCATCCAAGCCGACTGGCGAGTGGAAGCCTGATCTTGCAAGCGGCGCCTGCCCCGCCCGGATCCGCCTTGCTGGTAGCGAGCTCTGCTGCGGCCTCGCCGTGACAGAAGGCTGAAGACTCCAACTCGCCGGGAGAGTCTCAACGGAAGGGCTGCAGGTAGCACGAGGTTAATCCCCTCTCGGCCGGTAAGTGTCCCTTTGATCGGGAGAAGCCTTCGACGCTGCGTGCGAAAACATACAAGAGGCCGGGCGGGACGATCGGGCTTCTCCCTCTGTGTGTCAAGGAGCATACACTGACGGGTGGCCGCGATCGGATGCAGAGCTCGACGGCAGCGTCGGACCCTTTGCTCGCGTTGAGCCTCTGGTTGGGCCAGGGGCACGGTGGGATGGGCAACGGGGGCGAGCGGGATCTTGAGCCGCTGTGCGAGCTGACAGGGGACCATCCGGACGTCCCAACGCAACACGAGAGCCATCATTACCTCCAACTGGGACCAGAGGGATCGGTGGCAGAGACTCAAGCGAACGAGCTTGTCGCCGCAGCATGCTCGACACCGATCGAGCCACTAGCCAACGAGTTTGAGATTTTCGAGACGATCCGATCAATGTGCGATACAGGTGCGTGGGAAGCTGCGTACGCTGCAGGCCCATATCTGTCGAGCCAGGCAGACGCCCAGCAAGTGCCCCCAGTGAGGCTTGCCACCGAGCCCGTCGGGATCTCGACCATCCCCGTTGCTTCGGAGTTGCTGCTAAGCGATGGTACGTCCTGCTCGTCCTTTGTTGGTCAACTGCATCCGGACCGAGCTCGACTCCGGCGGCGATCATCCGGTAGAGAAAAAGGTTGGTTGACGTCCCGCAGATTCTTCGTATGCACCGAGCCGTCGCGCTTCGCCGTACACCAGAGACATGCCGTCTATTCCTCCGCCGTACCGGCCCCCGACACCACACATGGCGACTGGGTCGAACACGGCGACTCCGATGACTCTTGCCACCCCTTTCTCGAGCTCGCCAGCGACGGTCACGACCGCGGCGTACTCACCTATGACGAACGGCCACGACGTGTCCTTGACCGGCTTTGTAGGCTCTACACCGCTTGCGTGGGCCAACCCGTACGGCGGTACGCTGGGTGCCGCCTCGCCGATCGCACATCAGGCTGGGATTCCAGATGCGCTCAGGCTGTATGCGCAAGCAAGTGCACCCGGCATGCTGCAGACGACGCCGTGTCCCGCACCGGGGAGCATCCCCATGCCGTCGCCACCCATTCCGGTCATCCCAAGTTCACACAGTAGTCCGACGGGACAAATCTATACCCCTCATTTGCAGCCACAGCCGATGCAATACCAGTGGCGGCCGCCCCCCGTGCCGATTCTGCACACGCCAAGGCCTCCACACCGAACAGCCAACACCCCTCGCGCGCCATTGCCCGTCCACCTAGCCGGATGGTCGCCGCCTCGCCCTACCAACAGAGCAAGCACGCCTTGTCAGCCTCCAGCAATCCGGCTGCCAACTGGGACTGTAGTGCCGTCGGTGCTGCACCCTGGACCGCCCGTCATCGATCTGAGGCGCGAGGTTCCCGCGACTGGCGCTGTCTGGACGACGCCGTTCGCCACAGCCCCGACGCAGGCGACATCGGCTGACGGCCAAGCATCACCACTTTGCGCAGCTGACGCGCAGATCAATAACGCGTGGGCTAGCCTCCCTCCCTGGGCACGTCCCGGTGGTGGACACGGCGACACCCCCAAAGCACTGACCGTCACATTGCCTCCGCCCGATCCGAGCGACGGGTGGTCGTCCGACTCATCCAACCTTTCTACCGAGGGACAACCACCGAAGAAGAAGCGCGGTCGCCCGCCCAAGAAGCCGTTCATCTACTTTGAAGACCAACTGGCCGACGAGGAGCGGCGTGAACGTGCAAAACGGATCCAAGCGGAGGAGCGGCGCAAGGCGCTGCCCAAGCCTCCGGCTACGTTTATCGCGTGCCATTTCTGCCGATGTGAGTGGTTGCGCTCCGTGTGGCCGAGGCTCTCGAGCTGACACCGCGCAGTGAGAAAGCTAAAGTGGGTTGCATCCGCGCTCCTGCTGCTGCTCCGTGGCTGACGGCGCGACTTTTTCTCTACACCCGCAGGTGCGACGGGATCAAGCCGCGATGCGGGGCGTGCGCAAAGAAGGGGATGGACGTGTGCGAGTACACGCCGACGATCCGACGGCGCGGGCCAGCCAAGCGCAAGCCGGGCGACAAGGCCGATCACCCACCCGACGGCGCCTTTTACCGTGCCGACGAGCTCGAGTGGGGTGTAGGCAAGGGCGATTTGAGCGACGCGCACATTTGGATTCCGAGAACACTCAACTTGCCCGAGGGCCCGGGCGACGGCTGAGAGTAAGGTGCGCCGGGGCAATGGGGGTGACACGTTTCAGTGGAATGAATGGGATTCTGGCCATGGCGCCAACAGTCTTCTAGGTCTGGACCGAGCTGTGCGCGCGAGTGCCGGTCAGCGGCCGTCACAGAGTGCTTCCCCGCATTGTCGCGATCGCAGGCTGACGGCAAGGTCTCCGTCGGTGGCGTTGTCGCGCGTCGGCAAACTGCGATCCCTCGAGATCACCGGGTGCCGTCGCGGGAATCAAACGAGGTCATTGTGAGCGAGCCCGCCAGTCATCAAGCACGCGGGGCACACGTCGACGGCGACAAGAGGCACCGTAGCGTCAGTGTCGGATCAGCAACAACGCTCGGTGCAACCCCATCGCCAGCCAGTGGCGAGACCCGCTCGTACTGAAACCGGCCGAATCCAAATTCACGGCAGTCGGAGCGTTTGCGCGACCGGGCGTCATCTCGCGATAAGGTGTTGCTAGTTCGGAGCGATTTGTCAGGCTTGCAGCTCGAGTCAGCTTGGATTGGGCGTCATTCCTCGGCAAGCACAAAGGGTCGCCAACCGCCTACAGCTGTGCTGTTGCACGTCCACGCCTGCGTCGACCATTCGCCTCGCTCCCTACCGTCTAGCCTTTGTCGATCTCAGTTCCCGCGCACGGGCACGACTGCGCTCCCTTTGGATCTTTCGCATTGTTCGCTCCCAACCTTGCCGATCCCTCCTTTGGCCATCTCTTTCCTTTGCCGATCCCTCTGGTGCTGCACACTTGCCTCGGGCACGTTGGCCGCTGCTCGCTCGGCCTAGTCGCTTCTTGCCGAAAACCGAGGATCCGATCAGCGCCAGAATTCGCGGCGGCCGGGTGCGCGTCGACTCGGATCGCACAATAGGCTCTGCCACTGGTCCCGGTGCTTCTTGCCAGGGTACGTCGTGCTTCCCGCTCGGGCCCAATCCAATCTCGTTTGCGCACGGGCCGTGCCATCGCTCTGCTTGGGTTCGCTCGAGCCCAACGCAGCTTGGCCGGCCGGGTCATGGCCAATCCTACGTCCCTCCTTTCAATCTTACCCCCTACTGCCATCAACTGGGGATTTTGCCCAGCCCAGCAGCAGATTGCCAACGGGGTCGTTGCGCCATGCCTAGCCGAGCGCCGTGCTAACCAACCTAGGCTACCACCTTGTCGACCCCATCTCACCCAGTCCACGAGCTACCCTCGATGCGGTTATAGATAGCTTTGGGCTCGACACTCCCTCTTCACCACCCTCGACATCTCGCCTTCGCCTACTCCATTATCGTGACGTTGAAAACACCGACACGAAAACGTTCAGGCCGAAAGCAAAGTCCGAAACACACGACGACGAGCTAGCGTCAGCCACCCATCAGTGCCAGTCAGCCGGTACAGGCGGGACCGAACACGTCGTAGCGGCCAGGCGGGACCTTCTATCAGCCTTAGCACCGGCCAGCCGTGCTGCCTGCCAGCAACATGGACATGGACATTGACGTGGCGTGGTGTCTGACATGCTCACAGCAGGTCGTGAGTCGTCCTCATCGTATGAGCTTGACAACTGACGTACGGTTTAGAACAACCCGGCGAGCCCGTATTGCTCGTACGAGTGTCGTCAGCTTGATGGCCAGGGTGCCGGTGCATCCTCGACCCGGCTCACACCAGTCTATCACGGTGACCCATTGTCTCGTACCACAACGCGCACCGTCACCAACCGGCGCAAGCCCAGTGCACCGTCTGGCTCACGCCCAGCGGCTGCGCAACTATATCCCGAGGCACGCGATCGCCGTGCATACTCGTTCCCGGCCGCTCTCTCAGTCTCGCCTGTGCGCGAAACAACGCCGCAAGCGAGCTCGCCAGTCACCCTGGGGACCTCGATCCAGGCCTTGCGATTCGCACGCCGGACACATGCAGTGTACCCCGCGTATGAAGCCGACCTCGAGCACGGCACGTTGAGGCCAAAGACTGCAAAGCGATGCAGGCCACAGCTCTTGGCTAGCTCAACACCCGTTATTCCAGGCGAATCGGCCATCTGCTCGACATCCGAGGAGAGCGAAGACGAGCCATCACCCTCGTCTGTGCCCGTCAAGACCAAGTCGCACTCGCCGCGGACATCCTGCTCCATCAGCCGTCCAGCGCTACTCACGGCCCAGACGGATATGCCAACCAGTAGTCAGACAGCCTATGCGGCCTATCTGCCTCCTCTACAGGCGCTGCCACCCCGCAAACCATCCTACTCGCGCTCGCCATCGGCCTTCTTAGCGCCGACTTCGGCCAGTCGCAGCCGTGAGGACATCCTGTCATGGGCCAAAGCAGTCGGGATGCGACCTAGACCCACTCGTGCGGGATCTGACGAAGAGCGCGGTAGGACACTGGATCGTCGCGGTCGGCGCGAGGTCGATCTGCCGCCAATCCCTCCGCCGGGCTCGCTGACGCCGTCCACGGCTTCAGTGTTTGATGACGCCGAGGGCGAAGGTAGCGGTAGCGGCAGCGGCAGCGGCGGTATCGGGACAACACCAAAAGGCAGCAGCGCCTTTAGCTCGGCGCTGTCGGGGCTCGGGTTTGGACTTGGCTTGGCACCGTTTACCAGCTCGCGGCAGCCAAGGACACAGCCGACGCTCGAAGTGGACGAGACGATTGCTACCGCTGCCGCATCCTCATCCATCATCCCACCGGGCGGAGCTACGCCCACCCTCTCGACCGTCTCGTTCTCCGAAGCCAACGAGCCGTCCATCGCGACCGAGCCGATGGACAGTGTCGAGTTTTCGCTTGACGAAGCGTTCACCGACTCGTCGCGCTCGGGCTTCCAGCGACCGTCGGTACCAACCTACTTCCAGGCCGCGTCATCGCCATCCATCATGAAAAAGCCTCAAGCGCAAGCAGACACGACGCCGACTCAGTCCCACACGACGCCTAGCCCCTTGAGGCCGATTGCGTCGACTGCCAACGCTCTGTGGAACCTCTCTGCATACTTTCGGTCTTTCAAGCCGTTCTCGCTGGCAGCGGCGTTGACGTCGACCAACAGCGAGCCTGCGCCTCCTATCCAAACGCAGCGTCGCGTCTCGATCGGTCGAAACGGCGGCGCACCGAGCGTCCCAATGCCGGGTCGATCGCCGATCCCAGAGGAAACCGACGATGACGCGCTCGATCCAAAAGTCATGGTTCGCAGTTTGCCCATGGACATTATCCCCATGGGTACCCGATCCGTTTCGGGCGCACTCGAGGCGCCCCCTCTGCCCGAGCGCTCGCGCTCGCGCTCGTCATCGCGTGCTCATGCGCTCCTCGGTCGCGGTGGGCGCGGTAAAGGCGTTGGTCGCAACCGGGACAACTACTCGACGGGCACGAGCCCGGCTTCAAGTATCGGCGGCGCTGAAGCCGATGGCGAAGAAGAGGACCGAGGTCGAAGTCGACGAGTGATCGCGCAAGACGGTCACGGTGTGACGGATGTGATTGTGCCGGTGCCCCTGACACCCTCGCGCAAGCTTGCAGAGCTGCCCGTCTCCGACCCAGAGGAGGAGCAGGAGCGCGGCAGAGGTCGACGCAAAGTCGAGTCGGTCAGTCGAAGTCGTTGCCGCAGTGGCAGTCGGGGGCGCAAGGCGAGGGGTCGGGCGAGGTGATCAACCCGCAAACGCAAACACGCAAGTTTACTGTACCACTACAATCACAGCATCTCATCCCAATCTCATCTCGCGCTGTTGTCGGTCGATCATCATTGTAGGCTTTGGCATAGCGATGCAAGCATTTGTACTGTACCGGACGTGGCCGAAGCGCGGCACTCGGTATAGCGACTGTCATGGCCATGTCTCGTGTCGTATTGGTTACTGGAGCGTCAAGAGGACTGGGCCTGGCCATCCTCAACATCCTACTGGACAAGTTTGGCGCTCGCGTCAGTGCCGTCTCTAGGTCCAAGACGCAGGGGTTGGAGGATGCGGTCAATAAGTACGGTCCGGACCGGGTGTTGCTATATCAAGGTCCGTGAGGTGCACAGCCCCGCCGCTCATCGTGATAACCAGCTGACAAGGCTTAGGCGACTTGACGGATCCTCAAGTCTCGACCCAAGCTGTCCAAGCTACCATTGACGCGTTTGGCCAGCTCGACTCGGTCGTCTTGAACGCTGGTACGATGGATCCCCTCGGTCCGCTGGTAACGCTATTGCACATCCCGTCACTGATAGAGATACCATAGGCAAGCTCGCCGACATCCCCCTGGAATCCTTCGCGACCCACTTTACCACAAACGTCTTCTCCCTCCTGTACACGCTTCAGCCTGCGCTCCCACACCTGCGTCGAGCGAGCCACGGCGGCAGAGTCGTGTTCGTGTCGTCTGGAGCGTCCGTTGGGGATATCCAGGGCTGGGGCGCGTACAGCGCTGGCAAGGCTGCGCTCAATTCGCTCGCGAGGACACTTGGGAACGAGGAGAAGGAGAATGGCGTGGCGTGCTGGGCTCTGAGGCCGGGCATGGTCGATGTACGTCTGGACATTGTCTGCACGGACTGGACTGATGCGTGACTGCAGACGGATGTGAGATGGCGGTGCGGCTGATGATGAGCGTCGCTGATGTAGCAGTAGATGCAGCAGCAGCTTCGTGATCAGGGTCAGTGTTGGATCGCCCATCGTACACGACTGCAACACCACAGGGCCCGACAAGATGTACGCGCCCGAGTTGTCGCGGTTCGTCGACGCCTACAAGAACAAGACGCTGCTCCCAGCTCAACGGTCCGTACGCGTACCCTTTGCACCTCGCTGAAACCGTCAGGCCGGGCCATGTGATTGCCGCGCTGGCCGTCGAGGGCACCATGGACCTCACGGGTCAGTTTGTCAGCTGGGACAGTGCCGAATTGGCGGCATACCGCGATTGAAGTCGCGTTGGGGCCGATTGGGATTACGGCGGGCAGCGATGCATATAGGTTTGGGCGCGATGCGCGATTGCTGTCACTTCCGACAACCACAACGTCGAGTGAGAGTCGACAACAGCATCCCTTTACGCGTAAACGACGTCGACCTAGGATGCAAGCCGGATCTCAAGCCTACCCCGCGCCCGCCCAGCGCCGCGACGTGCGCGGGATCCCAGACCAAGACAAGCCCGACGGCGGCTGGGGCCAAACCGAGCCCTGGGCATGGGTCGCGACCTGGACGGCAGAGTTGCCCCCGGCCGACGAGTACGACCCGGTCATGATCCTGCCCGTGGACGACTTGATCCTGGGGCTGTACGAAAACGCCGAGGGGGAACGTTATTGGGTCTCTGAGAGGTATGAGGCCGCGCGGGATGCGCGGGACGAGGTCGAGAGGGCAAAGTACGTTGGCGCGTGCGAGCCAGAGTCGGACGCGAGCGAGGAATGGGAGGAATGTGGGGCGCCGGGGCCTGAAGACATGTGGGCGCATCACGGCGAGGTGGTGTGGGATTGGGCAGAGATTGAGGGTGAGGAGATTGGCGAGCATCAAGATGCGGAGGAGGGGCACGGCAAAGTCGAGGACGGAACGCAGGGGGACGAGGAAGCGGCTGCGCACATCAACGCCATCCCACAACCCCAGGCGCGAGAGGATGTGCTCGAGGTCATCGACTGGCGCGGACAGCAGTGGTTTGGCGGGAACGAGGTTGGGCGCAGGTGCCGCGAGGTCATCATGTGGATTGCAAGGTTGATCTTTGTGTGCTCAAAGGCGAAGGGGAATGGAAAGGGTGTGGCTGCAGTGGTCTTGTAGTGCGATGTCAAGTTGTGCCTGCTTTGTCTCAATCAGCCGCTGGTTCAACGACGCAAGCAGCACGGACCGGCCTAGACCTCGTCCAAGAAGCCCTGGACGATCAAGCGCTCGACATCGCCCCGCCTGACAAGGTATCGCTGGCCGCGCGTAAACTCGATCGCGCCCATCTCGGTAAACACTGTGCCACAGTCCTTGACGACGCTCACGTTGACATAGAGATCCGTCGGCGGGTGGTTGATGGCCGCCGAGAGGTCGAGCACGTCGAGGAACCGAGTCTTGTAGTCGAGCTGCAGGTCTGCATACGCCCTCAAGAAATCAGTTTCTTGCGGGCTGAGCGCGGACCGGAGGTCTGCAGGTTCAGTCCCGGTCCCTGCTCCCCCGCCGTCGGATGGGCCTGTACTCGAGTTGAGCAGGAACGCGAGCGCGCCCCCCGATTCCCAGTAAAGTTCTGCGAGCCGTTGACAGCGCTGCATATGGTACGCGAGCAGACAGCGTTTGTTGCGTTTCGCAGCGAGGTGCTGCACGGTCAGAGAGCACACGAGCGCCTTGTCTTGCGAGAGCGAGAGTGAACCAGCTTGGGACGCGGCGGCGGTGATGGCGGTCCCGAGCTGGCGCGTTTCGAGCGAGACGTGGCGGACGAGGGACGTTTGGTACTTTGCGAGGTGACATGTCTGTTGGGATCGGCGCGCGTCTTGGATCAGCAGCAGCGCGTTGTCGCCGTACATCTGGCGGGTGAGCGGGAGGAACGAACGAGTAGGGTACGCACGGTGGTCAGAGATGTGACGCGATCGTCCTAGCTGTGGATTGTAGTGTGTACGCAGCAGAGCACGCCAGTGACAATCGCAGCAGCGCTCAAAGTCGAGAGAGAGATGGTATCGACAAAGCAAAGAGGTCAACAAGACGGTGTAACGAAGCACAAGGCTAAGTTCAAAGGTAGCGCAGGAATTAAGGATTTAGTCGGAGCTAAGCCTTAGAGTGGTGATTTAGGTGGAAATAGGATGCATTCTGGGTCTCAAACTAGCAGTCTTATATAGCCCTGGGGCTAGGCAAACTAAGGTTCAAAGAGAAAGGTCTGGAAAGCGGTGGAAAGCGGTGGAATAGTCTGGAATGGGGTGGAAAGTGCCACACTCATTACAGACGGGTTGAACGGGATCACGTGACAAGTTTACATCTACCACCTCGCTCGCTCCCCTCCTGTCAACCTACCACCACTGGCTCTCCGCTCCCAGCCATTCCCACTCCCATTCACAAACTGCTGTGGCGGCAACGGCGGCCTCGACCCGATCGGCACAAACGGGACGTAGCCTGGCCCCTTTGGACCCTCGGCGTACGTCAAGCTTGGTCGCGTTCGGGTCCGTTTGAGCGGGATCGGACTCGGTCGTGGTCGATCGAGGTGGGGTGGTGGTGCGCGGTCGCGCGGTGGTGGTGGGATCGCATTGACGCCCGTTGCGATCACTCTGCTGGGCACGGGCCGCCCAACGCCAGCGCCAGCGCCAGCGCTGATCGGTGGGATCCTAGGTGGCGCCCCTCCCCTCCCGCCAACGGCATTCAGCGGTGTCCCACTCGGCACAAGGTTGAACACAAACGGCTCGCCATCATCCCCTTCGCGCGGCTCGATCCGAAGCGACAGTTTCGCTCTCCCGTTGGTCCACGCCACTTTTTCAGACACGACCAGTCGCTCGACCTGGGCGAGGTCGACAAACTCGACGTGGAGAACGTTGTCGCCCATGCCGTCTTCGGGCCAGCGCGTGCCGTGGAGCTTTTGAGCGGCCGCGACGGCGGAATCGATCGTGTTGAAGACGGCATAGACGTGCGACTTGACGCCGTCGACCCAGATCCCACCGGGTAGACTTGGCGTTGCTGTGGCTGAGAGCGCCGAGGGTTGCATGAACTCGATCAGGGCTGGTGTCGTCCATGGGCGTTTCAGGTTGGAGATGTACAAGACTGGTGTAGCCGGGTGGATGGCGTGTTCGAGCCCTCGTGGGCGGTCGAGCGTCGGCCGGGCTCGTTTCGGTTCGGAACCTGGACAGCCTAAGCTCGCTCTGGGAGCCGTGACGAGCTCGGACGTACGGTTAGACGGTACCGAGTCCTCATCCACGTCCATGGCCTCCTCGTCGCGTTTGCGCTTCTCGCTGCCATTGGCTGACTCGGCCTGTACATGCGTGTTCGTACCCGCGCTCGTACTGGCACTAGCATCGGTATTCACAACCGCAGCCGCTGTCTTGGCTTGTTCGCCTGTAGTCTCCGACTCGGCCTCATCGTCCATCTCGATTTCGGGTGCGTCAACGTCGGCGCCGGCTTCAATCACTGCAGCTGGTACAAGCTGGGCCGGTGCAACAGCTCTCGTCGACGCCTGCCCTGTCCCGTCACCCGGTTCGCTCCCAGTCGTTTCCGCTCCAACCACGAGCTCGCGCTCAGGCGAGATCGTCTTGTCCGATTCTACAGCCTCGCCATCGGGCAAACCATCCTGTTTCGCGATCGCGTGCTCGAGCCGTTCGAGCAGCTACAGATCAGCACGGTACCACTCGAGAGCGAACCGACCTCTTTTTTCAGTCCTTTGGTCGACAGGCTCCTCGCTGCGAGTTGGTCTTTGAGATCTGCGACCTTGAGAGCCTTGAGATCCATGGTCGTTGTCGACGTCTACTATCCATAGCATAGCTGCTTGCAGTGCGGGGATTATCCCGGCGATCATTCTTTGCATTAATCCAATTGGTCACGTGACCGGTCACCTCGCTAGCAACCGCCTAACCCTCGACCATCTCCCTGTGCACTTTGGACATCCCCTTGACACGACGCAGGCTGCGATGCGCCCACTCTCCCCCTCGACGTCGCAATGGTACTACAGTCCAGATCTCTTGCTCAACACGCCATCCGCAGCAGACGGGATCCTACTCGAACACGAGCTCAAGAAGCGCAGAGTCGCCGTCGGGTACATGATCAGTCTCGGCCTGAGGGCAGGCCTGTACGTTGCCGCCACGAGACAGGACGGTCACCGCGCTGATGGAACAGCGATCGCCATGGCAACACGATGCGAGCAGTCATCATGACGGCCGCTACGTTGCTTCATCGGTTCTACATGCGGAGATCCATGGCCGACGTCAAGATCGAGGTCGGTGCTGTTGAGCTCACCGTTAACCGGGATGGATCGCTGACGCTCGCTGGACACAGAAAGCAGCTGCTGCCATACTGTTCCTAGCGTCCAAGACGGAAGAAGCGCCGCTCAAGCTCCGCCACGTCGCGACCGCGGCCGCTGGCAAGTTTGATCTCCAGCGCGCTCAAGAGGCCGGTCAACCGATCACGGACGAGTTCAAAGCGGCCGCTCATGCAAAGTGGGAGCAGATCATCCTGGTCGTCGAGGAACACGTCCTCGAGGCCGTTTGCTTTGATTTGGTCGTCGACGGCTGTTGGGGTGGAGTCGTCAAGGTGGTCAGGCGGTTGGTGGATGTGGCCGGGGGTGGCAAGGGCGTCGGCAAGGAGAATGGGGACCGGAATGGTCATGACAAGGAGACGAATGGTGACAAGACGGTGGATGGACTCGAGACGGACGTCAAGGATGAGCAGGGCGATGTGCACATGGTCAAGGCTGAAGCTGAAACCAATGCCGACGCTGGGCCGTCGACACTGCCAGTCGACCCACCGCCGCCCGGCGCAGCCAATATCCACCCGACCGAAGCGTTCCCACCGCACGAGTGGGCGTTTGAAGAAGCCGAAGTGCTCGAGGCGAGCATGGTGCTCGTCAACGAACTGTGCGTAGTCTGATCGCACTGCTAACAGTGGACGATACAGACTGACCGAACCAGCTACGTGACGCCACTGCCGATCCTGTACCCACCCCCGATCCTCTCGCTCGTCGTCTTGATCCTCGCTCTCTCGCTGCTGCTGAAACAACCCATACCAACCGTCAAACGGTTTCTTGTGTCTCAGCCTACGCACCGGACCGTACTGGCCACCATCCTGGGGCTCGAACTGGACCCAACGGCGCCGTCGAGCCGATACGTCAAGCCCGACTCAGAGGTCATTGACGGTCCGTCACTGCGCAGTCTCCGCAATCTGCTCACGCCTCGGACAGAAGCCCTCGCGATCGTAGGCCAATATAGCGCACTAGGGTTGATTGATCCGAAACTGGGCGCTCTCAACGGCTGATTCGCTCGACTCGGCCGACGCTCTTGTGCCGTCAGGGCGATTGCCGGCGGCTAGCTAGCCTTGTCTGTCGACGTTTTTTTTCCACTGTGCATACCCCATTCCGCACGCTACACCTCGTGCATCCGAGTGCGTTGTGATAACGTTTGAAGGCGAGGTTGCAAGGAACGTTGAGCGCACAAAGGTCGATTCTCAGCGCCGCGTGACGGACCGAGCTTGCGACGTCATGTCAGTCTCTGCCGCGTCTTCAGTCGACAACTCCCGATCGTTGACAGCGATCAAACAGACAGTGTGATCAAGCATGATGCGCCCACTCACCCGCTCGAGCGCTTGGAGGGGTTCTCGGTTACTCGTGCAGCCTACCATCGGGCGCACCTTTACTCCCAGCCCTGTTCGAGCACTCGGTACCCGCCCACCAACCCACTCGTTCAACGCCTCGACGAAACGCCCCACCACCATCCCTGCTTTGAGCGTCGCCACCATCCCCAGCCGGACGCTCACAACCCAGTCCATCCTCTCCTTTTTCCGCCGACATCCCTACATCTCCCTCACGCTCCGCCTG
Source organism: Holtermannia corniformis (assembly GCA_001599935.1). Lineage (NCBI taxonomy): Eukaryota > Fungi > Basidiomycota > Tremellomycetes > Holtermanniales > Holtermannia > Holtermannia corniformis. Next base: position 97,001 of record BCIJ01000022.1, on the reverse strand, counting down.
TTCGCCTCGACCCTCTTTGGCCTCTCGGTCCTCTTAGCGGCCATCCTCGGCCACGACGCGTTCACCTACACTGAACGCCATATTGATCGTGTGCCCGTCAACCCGCTCAGTCTACACCCGCGCAAGGGAGGCAAGAAGAACCTACCAATCTTGGAGGTGAACCTGGGAGGCGAGGAGGATGAGGAAAAGATTGAGATGGGGAGGAAGAAGCGATTGGTCATTGTTGGAGGTGGTTGGGGGGTGAGTCGCCGTGATGGCTAGCACAGATGGTACACGACGTCACCTTGCGGTTGATCAGGGCGCTGGTAGAGAGGTTGAGAGTCGACAGCCTGCTCCGTTTTCGCACTGTCGGGATCATCCTGCAGTGACGAGGAGCAAGAGCAGGCTGGAACTCTTTTCTCTCCTCGCTGCTACCTGGACAAAGCCGGCGCTCACATACTCTCCGCCCTCATCGCCGCACAGCTAACACTCACAGGCCGTCGCACTGCTCTCGACCCTGCCAGCATCCGAATACAACGTGACCCTGATCTCGCCCCAAACGTACTTTGCCTTCACCCCGCTCCTGCCCTCTGCCTGCGTCGGGACCGTCGAGCCGCGTTCGCTCGTCGAACCGCTGCGCAAGCTCGTGGCGCGCGTCCGCGGACACTATCTCATGGGCGCAGCCGTCGATCTCGACATGGGCGAGAGGCTGATCGAAGTCGATGTGGGAGACGGCAAGCATTGCTATGTCCCTTGTGCGTCTGCTTGACCGCTCGCGCTGGACGCATGCTCATGCGCTGCGTAGACGACAAGCTCGTGATTGCCGTCGGCTCAAACTCGAACGATCATGGCGTCAAGGGGCTCGAAAACTGCTTCCAGCTCAAGGTGTGTCCGATCGAAATCTGCCGAGCGCGGATTGACACGGATAGACGATCCCGGACGCGCAAAAGATTCGTCGTCGCGTCATGGGTGAGTCGGTACTCGGTCGCACATCGCTAACCAACAAGACAACCTCGAGCGCGCCGCGCTCCCAACAACATCGCCGGAAGAGCGCAAGCGTCTCCTCAGCTTTGTCATCTGCGGCGGCGGTCCGACCGGCGTCGAATTCGCCGCCGAGCTGGCCGACATGATGAGCGAGGACGTGCTCAACTATGTCCGTCAACGATTCAATCTCACGGCCGATGCCACGCTGACGCCGCCCCGCAGTTCCCAAAGCTGCTCCGCAACGAGCTCAGCTTGACGGTTATCCAATCCCGCGACCATATCCTCAACACGTACAGTGAAAAGATCTCACAGTATGCCGAGAAACGCTTCAAGCGGTCAGAGATCGACGTCGTGATCAATGCCCGGTCCGTACCGGCTCTCGATATCGGTCTGGAACGCGAGTCACTGACGTCCGATCAGTGTGCAAGAGGTTCAGCCGGACAAGGTCGTTATCAGCGTCAAGGATCCAAAGGATAAGGATGCCAAGCCCGAGATCCGCGAGATCTCGGCCGGGTTCGTGCTGTGGAGCACGGGGATTGGTACGTCCAGCCGGGTCTGAACTGCTGTCTAGACTAAGACGCGTAGCGATGAACTCGTTCACCAAGCGTCTGGTTGAGATGCTCCCGAATCAATACCACTCCAAGGCAGTCGAAGTCGACTCGCACTTGCGCGTTCAAGGAGCTCCCGCTGGGACCGTGTATGCGATCGGCGACGCCGCGACGGTATGTCCGTCCTGGCTGGATGCATAGCTGACATTCTCGCAGATCGAGACCAACCTTGTAGACCATTTGATGGACTTGTTCGAAAAGTTTGACGTCAACAAGGATGATATGATGTGAGCTTCCACCGTAGAGTTGAAACGACACTAATCCAGGATAGCGATTACGACGAGTGGATCAAGCTGACAGAACACATCAAGGAGCGCTTCCCTCTTGCTGAAAAGTCGTTTGTCAAAATGTGCGTCGTTCCACGGAGACGAGGTGCTGATGACTACAGCCGCGAGATCTTTGACAAGTATGACAAGGACAAGGATAACAGCTTGAGCTTGAACGAGGTTGCCGCCTTGTTCATGGACGTCAGTCGCAAGTGCACGACCTTGCCTGCGGTGCGTGGAGCGATAGGCCGTACATTGGTGGACTGACCCCGGTATAGACGGCCCAGGTTGCCGCCCAACAGGGCAAGTACCTCGGTGCCAAATTCAGCAAGCTCGCAAAGCAGCGCAGCGTCCTTGTTGCCAACGACCTGCCCGACGCCGACGATGAAGCCTATTTTAAATCTTTCCGCTACCTCCACCTCGGCAGCTTGGCCTACATTGGCAACTCGTGAGTGACATGCTTTCGTTGGTCAAAATCTGACATAGCCAGCGCCGTCTTCGACTGGAACGGTTACTCGTTTGCGGGTGGCCTCTTGGCCATGTACGCTTGGCGCTCGTGAGTCACGGCGTGCTCGCTGACGGCCCAGCTGACGGCATGTAGCGTCTACTGGTCCGAGCAGGCTAGCTTGCGTACCCGCGTCCTCCTCATGATCGACTGGATCAAGCGCGGCATCTTTGGCCGCGACCTGTCCAAAGTCGGTGATCTGACCCACCCTCGCACCGTGCTGACCGTGCTCTCAGTTTTGATCCCCTCCAGCTTCCACCCATAGATTTTCTGTATCCAGTCGTACATGTCATGCAACGCAGTCACGATCCGCTCTCTGTCGTGTATTCACAGGATCATGCATTCCAGCCATGACCTAGCTGACCTCTACCGGCCGCTGCTTCTTCTGTTCCGTACCGAGCCACTCGCCCTCGACTTCGACTTGGTCTATCCCACGTTTCTGCGCCTGGCCGTCCGGGATCTCCCACACCGCGCCAGCCCCACTGTTCCCCGTGACGGTCGAGGGCGAGTGACCGACTTCAGGTAATAGGACGCTAATGTCAATCTCGGACGGATCCGTCGGGCCAACGGCAATGTAGTTTTGCAGCATGATCCGGTACATGTCGTCGTTGAAGCCCATGCCGGCGAGTGGGTTTCGGATAAAGACGGTGTTGGTGGCGCTGACGAGTTGAGCAGCCCCATTGGCGACGGCGTCAATTACACCGCTATCGGACAGCGGCGGCACGCCGACAGCGCGCGGGATCTCGCCAAGCAACTGCACAGTCTTGAGGTGCCGCAGGTGTTTCTGGTCGGGTATAAGCTAATGACAATAGCAATGTTGAATCGGAATCACCTCGAGGATCCTGAACAGGTCGCGTTTGGTGAATGGCTTGGGAAGAACGTCGTTCATTCCGTGCTCGAGGTAGCTAAGGACCTCGTCTGACCAGCGGTCAGCCTTGACAAGCAGAGTGCGACAGACTCACCCGGCTGTGCATTGGACGTCATCGAGATGATGGGCGTGAGCTGATCAAATTGTCGAATCAGCGATGTAGCTTTGCGCCTGCTCCGTGTCAATAGACGGCGCTCGCACGCGCTGTACCACATACCCGTCCATCGACGGCCCCAAGAAAATGTCCATGAGGACCAGATCAAACTTGGAAGAGTTCAACCTCTCGAGCGCCTGCGCTGCGTCTTCCGTCGTCTCGATCACGCATCCAAACTTCTCGAGGAATTTGCGCGACAGCTGTCGGTACACAACATCGTCTTCAACCACGAGCACCTTGGGCGGCGTTGACCAAGTAGGAACGATAGTCGACCGCCGTAAGCGTTCAACAGCCATCTTGGAGTCACCCGGTGCCGTGTCTGGCAGCTGGAGGACCCCGAAGGGCGATCCACCAGGCGCTGGGGTCAAGCCAGTGATGATCGTGCCAATGCTGGGTGATGAATCCAAAGGGTCCTGCGTGTTGTCGACAGACATGTGGTTGTTGGCCAGCAGATTCCGGATTGTCGTCCCCATGCTCTCCTTTCGTGTGCCCAGGCCATTGGCCCAGATGTCGGCGTTGAAAGCATTAGTGTACGTGGTGCCGGGGTCCGTGTACATCGAGTTACCACGCGGCGGGGCAGTGGTGTCCGAGTACGTCGGGTAGCCGTTCCCGCCGGTGATGGCACTCTCAGTCCCGCTTGACCGCTCGCTGGCTGTTACGGGTGTATCATCGGGACTCAATGGGCCGGGTCCGGTGGCACTGCCAGCACTGCCGCTAGCGGACGCGGGCGAGATCTGTGTGAAGGAAGCCGGGACTGGAGAGCTTGTCGGCGGTGCGCCAGGTACACCCGGTGTTGGATAATACAATGTTCGTGACGCAGGGGGATAGGGCGGAGTCGAGACGGACACCGGGGCATAATGCATGTGGCCTGGTGCCGGTGGTTCGCCGCAATGTCGTCGGTAGATAGCGTTGTACTGATGCAGCAAGCTTGCAGCGCCGTGCGCGGGATCTGGCGGACAGTGTGAGGTTTTGCCATGGTAACGGCACGGCAAACTCACTCTGTTCAGTTGTCACAAGGTATCCCACCAACTCTCCAATCATGCCCCTCCAATCGGCCTCACGCCCCCGGGCGGCCATTGTCGCCTCCTCTGCTCGCCGAGCACGCTCTTCCAAGGATTGAATCTTGCTATCGAGGTACCCTGCGCCCTGTGAGGAAACATTATCGAACCCTGTCATGGGTCGACTTCCGCCCATGGACGGCGATGCGGGGTTGATCACCGTGGTGAGCAGTGCCGAAGGCTCCGCCTGCGTCGCAGGCTTCTTTGGAACGACTGCTTTACGCTGCGCTGTGTCAGCGACGATGACGCCAGATAATCAAGAACCAACTTTGATGTTGTCCAAATCAGCACGGCCGTCAGATTGGAAGCTGGGATGTTGGAATTCCCAAACCTGTGAACAGAATCAATAGGTTGCGCCTAGTGAGTAAGTGGACTCACATTCTCCTTGATTTGACCCGAAGCTTCGTCGACGTGTTTGATCTGCAATCTCAGCGTCGCTCGCAATAGCGCGGTCCTCGTCACCAACTTTTGAAAATCCATACTTGTTGAGCTGTCGCACGAAAGAGGAGAAGTTTGAATGGCGGAAGGTGTGCGGCCTGTTGGACACATCAGTCTTGTGACCACGGTCAGAGGCGTGATAGACTCACAGGACTTTTGTCGTAAAGTCGTTCATCTCCCATACCACAAAGGTCAACCCGCCCCGACCCCAGCCGACCGCACCTCGCTCCTGTTTGCCTTTTCCCTTGGGCTTTGAGTCGTTCTTGATCCCGTACTGGATAGACTCCTCCTCGAGCATATTGTAGAGCTTCTTGATGAACTCGGATGGGCCGGCCTTGTCGCCGGCGGTCGAAGTCTCTGCGACAGGCGGTGGCGGCATTGCTCGCTGGTCTGGCTGAGCGATGGCGGGTCCTGTTGGTTCACGTTTCACATGACTCCCTGTTGGCGGTGGTCCAGACGCAGCTGGATGCTGCGATGTCCAACCATTGCCCGCCGCTTGGGGTGGTGGTAGAGGCTGATAGGATTGTGCAAGAGGATGCAGCCGGCCACCAGGGTGCGGTAGCTGCTGCCGTTGCGCCGTATAAGGCGAGTGCTGCGGGTAGCCCTGTTGCTGATGATGCCCGTACGGCTGCGGCTGCAAGCCGGGACCGTCTTGTTGCCACCCCGCGACCTGACTTTGCTGCTGCACAGGATAACTTGGCGGCGGCTGTGCGTACGCGAACGACGGGGCGGGCGGTGATGAAGAGGCTTGATGCTTTGGTGGAGGGTACCTCCCTGATGCCACCGGAGGACCACCAGGTGCTTGATGCGGTGCTCGGGACATTGTCCCTTGTCGGCGGTGATCGGTGAACTTTGGACTGGAGAACAAGGGCCGGGCACACAGATCGGCGGGTCACTCGTGCGCTACCGGCTCGCCGTCTGACACGCAGCGCTGTCGATGCCAGCCCGTCTGCTCCACCGCGTCGATGCTAGAGTCTTGTGGGAGCTGGTTCTCGCTGAGCTGGAGTCGTTGTCGCGATCGGCTTCCTTGTTTAGGTTGGCGAGCGGTTACGTAACGACCAGATGAGAGAGCAGCCGAAAGGATTGACAGGTCGTTTCAACACTGAGAACGCTTGTCTCAGCGTCCCGACGATGCCATGTGCTCGCTAGAGACCGAGTGCTCGTCCACACGGAGGTCAGCCACCCCATAGACTGCCATGCCGGACCGCTGGGCAGTCAGGGTGTACCAAACCCTCAACTCTGAAAAGTGCCGGCAGCAGTGACGCTGCGTTCGGTGCGGCTTCAATGCGGCACAAGGCATGGAACGATGCCATACATGTAGAAAGCGGTCTTTGACATGTCAGCACCGCAGTGCCAGCGACAGGTCGCTGCGCTCTTGTCATGCCGACCCAAGCAGTTGCCGCCTTCGATCAAAGGGTCAGGCGAGCCGGGTCGATCAAGGGGACCCGGCTAGACCTCGGTATTGTCTCGTTCAACATTCTACAAAGGGATGTACACTGCTCCATTGCGATAAGGATACATGTTCTCTGCGTGTAGCCACTTGCAGTAGGTTTCACAGTACGCCTTGGCGGCCCAAAGCCGTCGCCTCCCTTTGAGCCCAATGCCGTCTGGCAAGCGCATCAAAGGTGCTCAGCGTCAAGAGAATGTGAATAATGGGAGTGTCACAGAGCTCTCGCGGTACTCCTTTTTACTTCGTCGTGCTGGTGCGAGCGGAGCCAGGCGCTTGCTAACCTATTTAGCTCACGGTTGGGGCTCTGGCCGTTCTTGCCCACACCCTTCGCCTTCCCTCACACGTCAACCTTGTCAAATAGGTCATACTTGCAGCAATGGCTACCTCGAGCGTACCCACTTTCCTGAGCAACGTCGAAGGTCACGAAGGTGCGACCAGGAACAGCTTCGTCGAGACCCAGGACCAGTCCGAGGCTCGCGAGCACCCGTCAACGACTGCCCCGACAGCTGTCCCGACGCGGCACGATATGCCTAACCCCACGCAGTTCGGTGGCTTTCTCCACGGCCCGAGGTTGGAGAACGACCCTCTGGCGGCACTGTTCTCTCAGTTGGACGCCGAGACGGCAGGAGTTGAGACCAACATTGACGCTTCAAAGTGCGACTACAGCCAGACGTTTAGCTGCGCTCACAACACGACAATCAACCATCACGCTCCAGAGCAAAAATACATCCCTCACGAACACGTGCTTACCAGCGAGAGCATCATGTCAAAGGCAGCTAACATGTTGGGCGGCTTTTTGTGGCAGTCTGCAGAGAACAGCCATAAGTTCACCCGCGAGAGGATCACGGGTGGTGAACAACTTGTTCCATGGGGCTTCACTCAGAACACACGGGCGCCAAACAGCACCGGCAGGTCGTGATCTCCCCGACCCCGGGCCCTATTGTCGCCTGTGTACTGTACTGTCTACGAGCGATGAATGCTGTATGGCGCCCATTGGCTATGTCGGTCAAGCGCAGTTTGCGACTCTGCTTTACATTCTTAGTGGCCAATGACAGCGTATCCTTGAAGCTCACGCGGCGTATCCTAAACACAAGGCTGAGGTTGCTTCACAAACAGCTTCAGTGCGGTACTTTCTCAGCGCAAGTTGCATGCGCTAGCAAGCCATAGTGTGCGGATAAGATGCATCACCAGCGGGTTCATTGAGTCATCGCCATCATACATAACCTGCGTACGGCCTGGGCATGCAATAGCGATCTACCCACGGAGGCTTCGTAGCACTTCGTTTTTCTGCTTATAGACCGCGCTGCTGTCGCTCTTGCAGTTGATTGACTGCGTAGGTCAACACTGTACCGCGCAAATGCCACAAGACATACACAATCCTGACAAGTCGGTTCCAATAAAGGTCGTCCATTTGGAGCCTTAAGGCCCGTGTTCCGCCAATAGCTTACCGACGTGTTCTCGCACGTCACTCCTCCATGGCGGGGGCCGCAGCAGTCGCAGTCAGACGCAACAGCCTCAGACTGTGACCCTGTCAGCAGATGCTTTCCGTTCGGAGATTCGCAACGCACACATTCGGGATTGTTGCAGACTTCGACCACTGTACCTTCGTACCAGTTTGTTAGGACAACGAAATCGGCAGGTTCGGAGCAGTTGGCACATGCACCGCCATGCGAGATGCCAGATGTCATTGTTGAGAGAATCCTAACTTGAGGCCTGCTTTTGAGGTAATACTAATGGCGACACGTACAAAAGGTCTATAATTCCCTTGACTTCGTGGCGGAAGTTGGGGTCACACACTTGAGCGGGGTTGACAGGAGCATACCGCCCGTCAAAGGACCCTCACGAGGTATCCGCTGTGGTCCATCTGTACAGCAAGTGCCGACCGTAGGTCATACCCCGCTGGAGCAGTCGCCGCTCCCAAGTCAAGGCCTCCCTTTACGTCGCCCGGTGATCCACTCATCGCTAATGGCACCCTTGTGGCTTTGTGCTCCACAGCCGGCGCAGACGCTGCTCGGGTCGACCACCGATGTCTAAGCGTGACCCTTCCTTGGTCTCGGCACCGCCGTCGCACTGATTGAGCGGCTCGGTTCGAAGTGTCAGCCGCGCTGTACCCCGAAGAATTATTTAGTCAGAGGATGGATATGAATTAGCTCGGCTGGCGTCGTGTCGAAGGGGATCCCGCCCACCTGTAATGAGTGTGGCACTTTCCACCCCATTCCAGACTATTCCACCACTTTCCACCGCTTTCCACCGCTTTCCAGACCTTTCTCTTTGAACCTTAGTTAGCCTAGCCCCAGGGCTATATAAGACTGCTAGTTTGAGACCCAGAATGCATCCTATTTCCACCTAAATCATCACTTTAAGGCTTAGCTCCGACTAAATCCTTAATTCCTGCGCTACCTTTGAACTTAGCCTTGTGCTTCGTTACACCACCCGCACCGGCAGACACGTGATGCATGACGCAAGACGTGGCTCCAACAGGCCATAAAGTACAACTCGTAGGCGACTGAAACGGAGCGCAGACAAAGAGGAGGAAGAAGGGGAGGATGGCGGGTGAGCCTTGAGCTTGCAGCTGCCCTCGATGATGGTGAAAGACGGTTGAGCCAATCTCGAAACTGTCCCTTTGGCGATTCTGGCGATTCTGCCAGAAATGCCAAAAGGCGGAGGCGGCTAGCACGCTCCTAGCGCCTCGCTAACACATGCTCTCACCGCCATCACTTTTGTGACACTCGAGTGGATGAGTAACTGCACTTCAAGCCCATGACAGCTTTGTTTGATCAACGAGTTGCACCTAAGCCGTACAGTACAAGCGCACTGTCGGCTGAGACGGCCAGCCGCATAAGGGGCATGGCTTAGTCCTTACATGCCAGCGGACCGAAGGTCGAATCGCCGAGAAGCACGCGCTTCGGCCCGTGCTATTCGCCAACTGCTTGGGCCCAATTTCTACTAACCAGTACTAAACATACGTACGTGCATTGGTCGAGAAAACACGCTCCTGTCTAAACGTACAGTCAGACTTCCGAAGCGGCAAGCTGCTTCAGCTTCTCTGTCTTCTTGCTAACGACCGTATGGGCATCCTTCGTGCAATTCTTCGCCTGGACGCTGTCAGTAGGGCAGTTGTTCGATTGAAGAAGCACCCACGCATTCTTCGCACGTCGGCTCAAGCAGTGGCTTGCCGTCTGCGCTGGAAACACCACGATTTAACCACCTCCGTACATTTTGCTCTTCGCAGGTAGTGTCGTGCCGAGGCCCGCAGCAATCGCAGTTAGACGCAAGCGTTTGGATCTGAGGACGTCAGTCATGGAGTCGACCTGAATGCACAGTGGATCTTACGCAGTCAGCCGCGCTGCAGACCTCAACCGTGGCACCTTCGTACCAGTCCGTAAGCACCGCCATCTCGCCGCGCGTCCCACAGCTACACGTTCCTCCATGGCTGAGTTCAGACGTCATTGTATAATCACGAGTCGAGGGCGTCTCTTGTGAGCCGAAAAGCAGCGGCACCAGACACAGTATTTGTAGTCCGGGAGGCCGGGACGGACCATCGCGCGTGGACTCCTGGTAGACAAAGTGCCCATCCGGCGAAACTAAGGATTGAGAGATGCGCCCTTCCACTTCAAGGGATATCCTGTCTCGGTCAAAGCGCCTGCTGTCCAAAGGATTACCGGCGAGACCACCGGTGAGGGTAGTCATCGACCGAAGCTAGTGAATATAAGGGTTGGCAACGTGCTGCAGGGTCATCGAAGCGGCCAACAGCACAGCCTCGCTCGGCTTCAAACCAAGTGAGCCCGCTGAGCGGAGGCTACCTTGGTCTGACTGCGTTCCGTTCCCATCTGCAGACCGGTCGCGATAGCTGTAAGCAATGAGGGAGTAATCATCACTTGCAAGTGTAATGTATGCCTCGAATGCGTGGGGCGCTCAACAACTCCTTGATGACCGGAATCCGATGTTGATCCGCAGCACGCCGCAAGTGCTGTCACTCCGACTCGTCATGTCCCCCACTGCGTCTGTACATCTTCGCATTCAACTGTCTCTGCTTGGTTTCGTTACTGGAGGACAAGTCGAGGCATCTCACAGACTGTTCGTTGGTCAGCTGCAGTCGCCAAGCGCGCTCGACACTTACACAGCTGTCGCATACTGGCTCGTGCACCGGATAGGCGTTGTCGAGTAGCACCTCTGTTTTACGAAGCCGGACATCAGCGGTGCTCTGACATGTAAGGCCCTCGTGGCTGTGAAGATCGCAACAGTCGCAACTATGCACCAAATTTTTGATCTACAGCGTGTATCAGTACAAGTCGTACTTGGGTATGCGAGCACGCATGCTCCGAGACTAACACACGCCTCGCTCTTGCAGCAGGAAACCCATAATCCCCTGACCCAATCAACCAGGATATCGCAGTCGTGTTCCCCTCCACAGCTGTCACAGATTGGGTCAGCCATGTCTACGATCGGGAGAAAAGTCTACCGATACGCTGTGAAGTACCTGGCGGCAGCCAGCGGATGTCACGCGGAGTACAAAGGTGAGTCCCACGAGCTGCCACACCGTATAATGGAGTGGCTACCAAATCGTCACCGCAATTTGGGCCTTCGCAGTACAGACTGTCGTATATACGCGCAGCGGGAAATTCCTTTGTGTAGCTTGGCGCGCATAGCGATTTTCAGCTTGTTGGGTCATTATATCGCATCAACGCAGTAAACCCATTGCCATGAGACCGATCACTAGCAAGCCAGACCAAATTGGCTGTATCCGGTCTGCGCCGCTTGAAAGTGCGCGCGGTGTCATCGTGCGAACCAAGGAGCTCTGACATGCTGTCGCGTAGTCTGTAGCGCGCGTGGTCAGTGTCGACACCCGCAAACGAATGACTGACTGTCGCTGACGGTAGCTGCCATATCATGACTGAGCCCAACTGTCGCCACGCAACTGTCGAATGACCTTCGTACCGGCTCTGTACAGTAGCATGTTTCAGATCGCAGGCTATCGCATTGCTGGACAAAGGCGTGAGTTACCGTGACAACGTGCTGATCAAAGGATCACTCACAGTCAGAACATCCACGAGGATCGCGCACTCCGTGGTCGGGGCGCTTGCTGCCAAAGAAGTCAGGTCGGAAGCCGGAAGAGGTACTTCGAGGGCTGCAGTCCTGTCAGAACTCACTGGAAGATGCTGACAGGGGTTGACCTACTAGCCGCACGGACCGTGATTGCGATGCTTAGGAGCAACAGCAGAGATACGATGCCAATGTGCATGAGATGGGCTCTTGCAGATGGAATGTGAATGGCGGGGTTGAAATCTACAGAATGATCGTATCGGTTCCTCGATGAAGATGGTAGAGTCCGCGTGGGCAGCGTAACCTCACAAAGGAAACCTTGGCGGGGGTGCGGTTGGCAGTAAAGAGGGTCGATGAGCTTGACAGAAGTTTGGGGAACTATAAGCAATGAGAGATGACTTGCGTGAGGAGCGACCGTAGGTGTATGGCAATTGTGAGTGGAAGACGCGTCCCTATGCACGCAATGCGTGCGGACGGACAGATCGGCGGACGTGCTGAAGGGCAAACTACCCCTCCTTTGGCTCCTCACGATAGTCTGAAGACGCACACCTGTCCCGCTTACGACCATCTGCCATGTAACACCACCTAAGCGCGGCTGAGCAAGATCAATCCACTACTGCGTCTCGCAAGCATTTTGACGCACACGAGATGTCAAAGGAACCAAACACGTCGCCACGTGTCGACGGTACCGTCTGGAATTCAAGGATGGCGTGATCTCCCAAAAGTCGGGATGAGCAGGCGAGTTCGGACATGATGGCAAGCGGAACATCGAGTTGCCATACACCACCATGGCCTCAACATTGTTGCCACGTACCCTAGTGACTGCCTCGCAGCGCTTTGCGTCGACTTCGTCTGCTGCGTCGACCGGCAAGCACAAGATCTTGGTCGTGGGTGCTGGTGCGTTTGCAACGAGGTATGGATTGGATGATCATTGGCTGATTCTGTGCCCTAGGCTCTGCTGGTCTTTCGGTTGCCAACCAGCTGTACAACAAGTTCAAGGCAGACGGTCTCGAGCTTGCTGCTGGTGATGTGGCAATCGTCGATGTGAGCTACCATGAGTGGTTTCCGAGTCGCTTGCTAAGTATGGTAGGCCTCGACCCAGCACGACTTCCAGCCAGGATGGACACTTGTTGGCACTGGCCTCAAGTCCAAGTCGGCCATGCGCAAGCCACTGGCTGAGCTCATCCCGTCGCACATTGCGCACATCCCGAGCAATGTCAAGAGCTTTTCTCCCAACGCCAACTCGATCACGCTCGACAGCGGCGAGTCGCTGAGCTACGACTTCCTCGTGGTTGCTGCAGGTATCCAGACAAGTGCGTATCATACAAGTCTGGCCAGCGTGTAGCTGACTCGGCAGACTGGAACAAGGTCAAGGGCCTCGAGTCGGCATTGGAAGACCCGCTGGCTAGCAAGGTTACGTCGATCTACTCGTACGCGACCTGCGACAAGACCTGGGATCTTATTCGCGACTTCAACGGCTCCAAGCCAATCTTCACACAGCCTTTCGGGCCGATCAAGTGTGCCGGTGCGCCTCAAAAGGTGCTCTACATGGCCAACTCGACTTGGAACTCGCGCCCGGCGGAATCGCGACCAAAGCAGACTTCGCAATTCATCACCGGGATGCCGACCATGTTCTCGGTGCCATATTACAGTGATAAGCTGAACGCGCTTCGCAAGGAGCGCGGTCTGGACGCAACTTTCAACGCCAACTTGGTCGAAGTCAAGCCGGGTGACAAGACGGCCGTGTTCGAACATGTCAACGGACCGAACAAGGGCGACAAACTTGAGAAGGAGTTTGACCTGCTGCACGTATCGCCGCCCATGGGTCCCCTTGACTTTATCAAGGCCTCGCCGCTCGCCGATGCTGCTGGTTGGGTCGATGTCTCGCAATCGACACTGCAGCACACCAAGTTTGCCAATGTCTTCTCGCTCGGTGACTGCTCGAGCTTGCCAACGTCCAAGACGGCGGCGGCTATCACAGCTCAGACACCTGTGCTTGTCGAGAACCTGCGAAGCTTGGCGCAGACCGGCAACGTTGGCACTGCGAGCTACGACGGCTACACCTCGTGCCCGGTGAGTATCTCGAACAGGCATTGAGACCTCACTTACACCACAGCTCTTCACCGGCCATGGTGAGTTGATGCTTGCCGAGTTCAAGTACGGGTTTGAGCGCAGCGAGTCGTTTGGCGCCCTCGTTGACCAGGGCACTCCCCGCCGGTAAGCCTCGCACAGACCGGACTTGCCGGATTCAGCTGAAGTTGCTGCAGCGCCTTCTACCACCTTGCCAAGGATGTGTTCCCATACGCCTACTTCAACCACATGGTCAAGGGCAACTGGTACGGACCCAAGGGCCTCTTCCCTCCCCAGTACGCGCCGGCCGTCGTGCCATCATAGACATGTAGATGCATCATTGTAATTAGCCCATTACCAAGAGCGGAAGTGGCACTCGTGCGTCTTGATGACTTGTCTCCGTTCTGGCTTCTGACGTTGCGTCCAATCAGCCATAGGAGCTCTTGCGCATTCATATAGACGACTGCTGAGCTCTGGAGCCAGCGGAGACTGTGAATCCGAATACCGAAGTGGAGCTGAACGATAAGTGGACGAGCAAACCCCCCGTCACCCAGCGTGACGCGGGAAAATTCGGCTCGCCCGTCCGTCGTCCACTCAGGTCCGCCCGTTTGCTCACGACCTCTCTGGCGCGCGTATCAACGGCTCTGCATCCACCTCGACCGTCTGCGTCCCACTCACCACTCCTGCCTCGTAATGTCCCTGCTCCGTAGCACCGTCGCCATCCCCCGCCGGTTCGCCGCCGTCCGCTTTGCGTCGACGACCGCACCGCTCACCGTCAGCTCGACCCGGTCCAACGCTTCAGCCCCGCTCTTGGCCAACATCGAGGCGAGCTGGAAGGATCTCGCGAGCGAGGAGCAGTACGAGGTCTATCAGCAGCTCGAGACTCTTCAAAAGAAGGACTGGAAGGAGCTCTCGGTCGATGAGAAGAAGGCCGGTAAGTGTTTGGTTTTGGCGGCGGCTGCACGCCCGTGCGTCATTACGCTTGTGCGGCATTTTGCTCACTTGCTGGTTGGTTCGGTTCGCGATCGCTGCGGATCCAACACGCGATGGCGCACGGTCGCCGCGAGCTGCACAGATGTTGATGGGTGCTGACATGACTCTTAGCCTACTTTGTTGCCTTTGGCCCTCACGGTCCCCGGTCCCCTATCCACGCTCCCGGCCACAGCTTGCGTGTCTTCCTCGGTACCCTCGCTGCTGTTGGCGCCGCCTTTGGCGTCTTCACCGCCGTCCGCTCGCAAGGTCCGTGCCAGACGCTGTCGTGTCCCGCATCCACTGACCGTGTTGTCGCGACTCGTCATATTATTGTTCATTTCACCGCGCATCACCTTTCTTCCGTGCTCCCACCAATCATTGCCCTACGTTTGGTCCCCTTGATCGACCCCATCAACCTACCGGCCCGCCCATCCCGATCTGCTCCTGCATTCCCGATCTCACCCGTCATGTAATTGAACAACACTCTGGCACCAACAGCCGCTCCTCCTCCCAAGACCATGACGCGGGAATACCAGGAGGCCGCCAACGAAGCTGCGCGGGAGGCCAACATCAACCCGATTGTGCGTAGTAGCGTGTGTGGTTCAGTGACGGCACTGACGGCTCGATTTCTGCCTATCGCAATGTGTATGCTCATCTGCTCACTGTATCTCATCCTTATAGTCGGGTGAGTGCAGCCACGACGTTGTAAATGCGCACAGGCTGACAGTTGGGTCAAGGTGTCTCGTCCGAGGGCTACAAGGGCAAGGGCTTCATCTCCATCGAGTAAACGCGTCTTGTCGGGGGCCAAACCGATGCAACATTGCGAATCCCACTGAGCTCATCGGCAAGCCAGATATGACCAGGTTATCCCTAGGGTTTCGATTGCCTTGTCTGCTGCATGGGAGGCGCTGGCATTGACGTTTGTGAGCTGATCACTCGCCGTGCCAGGTGGCCGACTGTTGTTTCGTCAGAGACACTCGCCGTCCATCAGCTTGGGATCTCGAGGTGCCAGACTGCACAGCTGCTGGAATGCTGATGTTGATTGAACTCGCCGCGATCAGACTCTTTCTTGAGTAGAGAAGCGCAGTGTTCCTATTGACAAGAGCGCGATTGCGCGTGAGACGACTCCACAGACACTTGACTCTCGTCGACCGTCTACGGCTTAAATGAGACTGCGCGCTGCACGAGCTTCAAGCCATAGGCTCCTCTGCATGTGCGAGGTACCGCTTGGGCGCTACAGACAAGCAGCCTGCTGCACGATGATAGCCGCCACACGAGACGATCCACCTTGCTGAATTGATGTATGATGACGGAGAGATGTACTGGGGTGTGCGGAACAGCAGATTGGAACAAGACTGATACAGTAGTTGGGCGGCTCTCGCTATCAACTTTGCGACGAGAGGCGCTGTTGCTCATAGCTTGCCGTGCGATTGATATTATACAATATATCGAAACAGTGAATGTGAGGGACTGTTGTGCTTTCAAGTTGATTCATCGTCAATGCCCGTACCATGATCCACGTCTAGCGGTGGTCGTCGGTCGGTGCGAGCAAGCGCAAACGTGGGGTGGCGAGGGTGGCAAAGTGCCACATTTGTGCTATCGGCGATAAGTTGTCAACATCGACCAGTGCTCTCAGAAGCACATTAAGCCGCTTTGAGTGTGGTGTATCCCTTGCAAGAACACATGATGAGCTCAAGAGGACGTCACCAGCGCTGTCATGGAGCTTGGTGCCCACCTGTAGCGGTAGATCCTCCGCACAAAGATGCCAGAGTGCCACCGCGTCGGAGATAACGCTCAGTGAACGTGATTTGGTCCCGCTGCCCGTCCTGCCCTGCCGGTCTGCGCCTGTGGTTCAAGGTCGAAGGCAGGCTGTCAGAAGGTGACCATCAACAACTCAAAATGTCGGCCACGCTCGCTGCCCTCCCGACGGACGTACAGAAGGTCGCCAACGAGGGCGTCGTCAAGCTCTTTGGCAAGTGGGACGCGCAAGAGTGGGTATCTTTGCGATGTGGTTGCGATGGATCGAGTGGGGCGAGGGGACTGGGCGAGGGCAGAGGCAGATGAGGGGACAGACTGAGGATAATGAGGCCGAGGATGATACGGACGGGACACTGTGAGGGAAAGACTGCGAACCAGAGCTGACGTGCTCGATTCAGCATCGAGGTCAAGGACATTTCGTTGACCGACTACATCAACGTCAACCATGCCGTCTACGTCCGTGAGTCGCTTGCATGCTGGATCGCACTCGACTGCTGGTTGACACGCGATAGCCCACACTGCTGGCCGTTACGCCAAGAAGCAGTTCGCCAAGGGGAGGATGCCGATTGTTGAGCGTCTCGTCAACTCGTTGATGATGAACGGCCGCAACAACGGTGCGTTGAATCGGCTCGTCGCTCAGGACCGGACTAATCTGTGATTTAGGCAAGAAGCTCATGGCTGTCCGCATTGTCGCCCACGCCTTTGAGATCATCCACCTCGTCACCGACCAGAACCCGATCCAGGTCCTTGGTCCGTCTCGCTGCCACTGCTCGTGCATGTCACTGACGTGACTAGTTGACGCCATTGTCAACACTGGTCCCCGTGAGGACTCTACCCGTATCGGTTCGCAGGGTACCGTCCGCCGCCAGGCCGTCGACGTCTCGCCTCTTCGCCGCGTCAACCAGGCCGTGACCCTGCTCACCATCGGCGTGCGTCTTGTTCTTTGTTCGCGATCGGCTGTAGACTGACCTGTCCAGACGCGCGAGTCGGCTTTCCACAACGTCAAGTCGGTTTCCGAGTGCCTCGCCGATGAGCTCGTCAACGCTGCCAAGGGCTCGTCGAACTCGTACGCCATCAAGGTTTGTTCTGCTGCCTGTCTAGGTGAACACTACTCACACCGACTGCAGAAGAAGGACGAGCTCGAGCGTGTCGCCAAGAGCAACCGTTAATGCGTTGTCTTCTGGTTGCCTCGCTTCTCTCTACCTCTCGGATCCGCCACCACCTACTTCTGCACTGCTTCGTCACCCGCAGTGTTGTGTACTAGACATGATTGGGCTTCATGTCGAGATGTCACGCGCCTTGAAATCAACCCTTGGCATCGATTGCCTGTTACCAACTGATACGCGCTTTGTTCTTGTGGCGATCTGCTTGGACTGTACTGAGCGCTCGAGAACTCGTCTCACTCGACGTAGGCAGCGCCGCGTCGCCCCCGGGTGACTGATCTGTGCCGGACCGGCAATCAAGAGGGCCCATAGGATGGGAACAGTGACAGTCAATTCCCCGAAGCAGCAGAAAAACTCGGGACCAGCAAACGCCCTCCGTCAACCGACTCCTTGCAGCGTACTGGCGGTTTGCAGAGTCGAGGCGAGCGTCTTGACAGCATCCACTGCTTGCCCTGCAGTCTCGCCACCTTCAAGCCCAGGCTTGGTACGAGAGGCCGAGCGCGCAGGCGAGCGCATCGGCCACCCCGGTCAGCTCGCGATCGAACCCTGATTGAGCTCGACGTAACGATTATTGGTTTGGCGCTGTGCGAGTGTTCCGAGTGTTGCCAACGACGAAGATACTCTCGAGCGACGCCTAAGGCACCTAGAAGGCGTCTGGCACGATCTACCCGAGCTGGATCACGGGCCAAGCTCTCGATTGATCAGGCTGATCACCAACTTTGCAGCACTTGGCGTCGGCCCGTCGTCACTCGGCCGTTGGGCATCTAGCGAGCCATGCCTCTGTCGGCAGACTCTCCCAGCAAGTCTGGTCAGGCCGCGCAGCAACTCCAGTCTGCCACTACACCGACCACTCAATCGATCCCGTTTGCGACCGGACCGCTGTCGCCGTCCAGTGACGCTACGCGGTCCTTCATCTTCCCTATCCGCTCTGTCCTCAAGGGCGTCACCACGCCCAACGACGCCGCATCATCCAGTCAACAAGCTATGCAGAGGGACAGCGGCAGTCTGAACCGGTCGACCTCGAGGTCGAGCAATGCTGTGGCTGGCAGTTCTTGCGTTGCCATCCCTCCCTCGTCGCCTGGCACTGGCCCTCGAGATTACCGACGGTCGAGCATCGCACACTCACGCTTGGCTTCTGGTGAACCCTCGCAGGACGTCGGGATCGAGACGATCGAGCAGATGCTGCAGCGTACCGCAACGTCACCGGGTGCGCACCATGGCAACGATGGTCATAATGGCTTCTTCTCCCTCCCGCTGCCTGATCGTACCGATGACAAGGACGTCAAGCCATTCTTTTCACCACACGACAGCACTCGGCGTGTATCGGGTGACGCCAAGCGCGATAGGATCGAGGTAGAGCAAGATGAGGCAGAGAGCTCGGTCGCTCAAGACACACCATCGAGTACGGCGCAGTCGCAGGACCCAAACTACCGTCATGAACCCGGCCCATCCGAAGACGACTCGACTCAGCTAAGCACCAGCACTATCACCGCTGAAATCCAGCAGCCCAAGCCTAGGTCAGCCTCAAAGGCCGACAAACTCGATTTGCTCGCGTCTTCGGTCAATCCCGATGCACACGCCAGTGTAACCGAGCCACCGCACGGTGCAACATATCTCGACGAGCACGGCCAAGAACAGTACATCCGGCCGATTGACATGGGCGGGATCGTACGCCTGAGTCAGGCAGGCTCTATCCACTCTGGCAGCACGCGTGGCTCCAAAGGATCAGCCGCGTACTCCACCGCCTTTCAAAGTGCCGGCTCGTCCGCCGCGCGCGACAAGAATGTCTCAAACGTGCAAAACTACCTGGCCGGTCAAGCCAACACGGTCAACCATCCGGATCCCAACGCGCCCACGCCATCACCGGCTCCAACCGGGTTCGATGACGAAGAGCGCGACAAGTACATCCAAGAGGGTGATCATGACTGGCCGACGAGCGAGACGAGCTTGAGCGCGAGCGAGCAGGCGACAGCTAGTGGCGAAGATGACGTTGACCGGAGCGACCTCGAGATCGAAGACATCACCGAAGGCAGCGCGGACGAGCCGATTGTCACCTTCCGGTTCGAGCACGTTGCGACCGAGGACGGTCACCACGTCGTGGTCGGCCGCGAGGGTCAGCTGCAAAAGTGCGAGGATGAGGTCGGTACACATCTTGGCTGAAACTTGCGAGCTGACCGCCGTCAGCCCATCACGACCCCCGGGGCTGTTCAAGGCTTTGGTGTCATGATTGTGCTTGAAGAAGACTACGACAATGAATTCCTTGTCGTCAGGCAGGTTTCCGAGGTGAGCAAGCGCACAAGGTGGAGATCGAGCTGACTCTTGGCAGAACTCGACCGATCTGCTCGGTCTGTCACCTCGCTACCTGTTCCGCCTCGACTGCTTTTCACGCATCCTACCGAGGCCCCAAGAGGATCTGTTGCGTGACAACATCGAGTTCTTGCCGGAGGCCGAAATCGGCAAAGCTGGCGTGGATGATGAGGGTCCTCAAGTCTTTTTGCTGAGCGGTTACGGCGAGCCAGGCAGCGATCTCAGCGAAGACGAACCAACACCCGAGACGATCAATCGAAGGAGAGAGTGGACTTGTTGGTGTGCTGTTCATCGGCCATCCCAGCCGTCTTGGGATAAAAAGGATAAAGAAGGCAATCCACTACAGCCGCCAGACTACATCGTTCTCGAGCTCGAACTCGAGACGGACCATTTCAACCCTTGTAGGTGTTTGAAAGATTGCCGAGCATACTCTAAGTCGCGCAGTGTACCCGCCATTCCCTTCAACATCGGAGATGGGTTCGGATCTTAGCGGCCGCACCAGTCCGCTGTCCGACAGTGGCACCGGCACAACCTTGAGTGCCGGCTCCAATCTGTCACCTGTCACTGGCTCCGCTGGATCGAATACGACGATCGCATCGACGCCGCGCCCTTGGGGTGCTGCCGTCCCCAGTTCGGGCGACTCTGGTCAACGTTCCACATCGACAAAGCTCACGCGCCGGTCGGTCGACTCGAGCGCAACAGCCACGGGCCTTGAAGGAACCGAGATCAACTACGATATGGCCGACATCCTCGAAAGCACGACCAATCACGCCAAGCCCCTGCGCGCACTCGAACGTATGCGGCGAGGGGCCGGCGAAGGTGGCGCTCCCCCAACCCGTGGCACCGGTCGACGATCGCGACCGTCACACCGCAAACCTCATACAGGTTCTGCCGGGACCATGGACGTGTTCGCAATCATGCAGCAGGTCTCTGAACAGCTCGGTCAGGCGACCGATCTGCAGGGTTTCCTCAAGATTGTCATTGGTGTCGTTCAAGATCTCTGTCGCTTCCACCGCGTCCTCATCTACCAGTTTAACGAGAATTTTGACGGCGAGGTCGTCAGTGAGCTCGTCGAGTGGGGCAAGACGACGGATCTGTTCAAGGTCGGTAGCCTGGGAGGGAGCCGGGACTGCGCTGATACTCTTTAGGGATTGACGTTCCCGGCGGCCGACATTCCAAAGCAGGCGCGTGAGCTATACAAAATCAACAAAGTGCGCCTGTTGTACGATCGCGGCCAGACCACGGCCCGTATCGTGCTGCGGTCGAAAGAGGACTTGGAGTACCCAATCGTGAGTGGCTCAAGCAGACTGACGGATCGATGGCTGACTGTCGATAGGACATGACTCACTCCTTCCTGCGAGCGATGAGTCCGATCCACATTAAATGTGCGTGAGCCTTGTTATATCAGGGCTATCCTGACACGCCCTAGATCTTGCCAACATGGGCGTACGGTCTTCAATGTCCATCTCGATCATGGCGTTCGGTCAACTATGGGGTCTCATTGCGTGCCACTCGTACGGGAACGCTGGCATGCGCGTGTCGTTCCCTGTTCGACAGTTGCTCCGACTTTTGTCCGACTCCATCTCGCGCAACATTGAGCGTCTCAGCTATGCGTCGCGTCTGCACACGCGCAAGCTGGTCAGTAGTTTGTTGATAAATAGCGCGAGTCTGACACTCCATCAGATCAGCACCATCCCTACCGACGCACATCCGACAGGTTACATTGTCTCGAACGCCGATGACCTGCTCGAGCTCTTTGACAGTGATGCTGGTTTACTCGTCATTGGTGACGGTTGCAAGCTTCTTGGACAGTGCGTCAAACTGGGACTGAAACAATTATCGACTGATCCACTTACAGGTCAGACCACGGACAAGCGATGCTGCAACTGGCAGAATACCTACGCTTGCGCCGTTTCGAGTAAGTCGTGAAGTGCGCAGGCGGCTGTACTCACACAGCGCAGCATGATGCAAGCATCACATAACATCTCCTCAGACTACCCAGACCTTGGATTCACTGCAGGATCGAATGCCATCGCTGGGATGCTCTATATCCCGCTAAGCGCCAATGGTCGAGACTTTATTGTGCTGCTCCGCAAGAGTCAAGAGAAGGAGGTCCATTGGGCTGGCAAGCCATACAAGACGGAAGAGGCTTCTCAAACTGCCAGTCTTGAGCCTCGCAAGTCGTTCAAGGTGCGCCGCGATCGCTCTTACGACGATATGCTTACTGATGATCCCCAGTCATGGACTGAGAAGATCTACGGCACTTCTCGCTCGTGGACTGACGAGCAGATGGAGACAGCCGGTGTGCTTGCGTTGGTGTACGTGTGATCTTTTTCATATACGAGCCAAGCTCACGGACCGCAGTTACGGCAAGTTCGTCCTCGTTTGGCGTGAGAAGGAGCAGGCCCGCAAGAACAACCACCTTACGTCCATCCTGCTTACCAACGCAAGTCACGAGTTGCGGACACCCTTGCAGTCAGTGCGGCCTCGTATGGATGTAGCAATTGGCTGATGCGCGAGCAGCCAAGTCATCAGCTATCTAGAGATCGCCATGTCCGGCCAATTGGATGCCGAGACGCGAGAACACCTATCCAAGTCGCACGTTGCGTCCAAGTCGCTTCTCTTCAACATCAACGACTTGCTCAGCTTGACACGGGTCGAATCGGGCAACGAGACGACCTTCAATGATCCCTTCAGCCTGCAGAAGTGTGTTGAAGCCGCGACAGCGCTCTACAAGACGGAAGCCGCGCGGCGCGCTCTAGAGTTCACGATCGAGGTGGACGAAGATCTGCCAATGGTAGTCGGGGATTCGCAAAAGATCCGCACGGTTATTGGAAACCTCGTGGCCAACTCTGGTGAGTTGCTTGCCGTCAATGTTGGACTTGGGCTGATTCACCGAAGTCAAATACACAGAGCATGGATCCATCACGGTCACTTGCCGAACAAACCCCGATCCTTCTCATCACGGCTCTTCAGCTCATTGGGCCGACTCTGGGTTCTGTCCAATCGAGGTCGTTGTGGCGGATACGGGCTGTGGTATCCCGAGTGACAAACTTGCCGCCATCTTCGTCTTACTTGAGCAGGCTGAGGTTTCCAACAACGACGGTAGTCCGAGCGGTCTGGGTGCGTTGTGCGCAGTCGGTTTATGATCTTGCGCTGATTACACCAGGTCTTGGTCTTGCCGTAGTCGCGCGGATTGTGGAGACCTTGGGTGGACAACTGCGCGCAGAGTCCGACGTTGGCGCTGGCACACGCTTCTTTTTCACCGTGGTATTGCCTATCCACGACGGCAACAGCTCATCATCTTTGTCACCATCGCACGACGCAACGTACGATCGTCGACAAGACGTGCAGACATCCGAATCTGGCTCGCTGGAATCGGCATTGTCGCGCCAATCTGCTCGATCGGAGATTGACAGCTTTGTGGAGCAGTTCTCTGCCTCGCATATGGTCCGCCAGTCGCCCACGCGGCGGTCAGTCGACGAGCGCGTCACGGCAGCCGAAGCGCGAATGAACGCACCTGGCACGTTCCCCGTCACAGACAGCTCCTGGCCGGTACGGTCGGCAAAGGTTGATGGCGACAATGACCGCGAAGTCCATTACGGCTCGCCCGTGCAGTCCCAGCAGAGTTCATCTCCAACAATCGATCCGTGGACGCAACACCGTCGCGCGACCTCGAGCTCTGCTCCGCAAGCGTTGCAACGAGCGGCCTCCAAGACGCAAATCAAATCGACGCGGCGCACCTCGACAGAGGCTCGACCTAGTCCAAGCAAATCAAAGGAGCGCCGAAATAGCCAAGCCAAGTCGCTGCGCGTACTCATCGTCGAGGACGACGTCATCAACTCTCAAATCTTGCAACGGCGACTTCGAATGGACAAGCATCACTGCGTGGCTGTGCAGAACGGGCAGGAGGCCGTCGACCGCGTCAAGGGTGACGACGTGTTTGATGTTGTCCTCATGGATATCCAGTAAGTACATTGCCCCCCACCGTCACGGCAGTTAATGGCGTCAGGATGCCTGTGATGGACGGTCATCGAAGTGCGGCCGAGATACGGCGGCTTGAAGCGCAACAAGGCATCAAGCACGGCAATACACTGCACGGTCATCTCCCTATCATCGCCGTGTCGGCGAGCTTGTACGAGTCGGACCGGCATTCGTTGGCCGAGTCCTTTGACGGCTGGCTGCTCAAGCCGTTGGGTGAGTCGCGATCGGCACGTCCCGACAGGACGCTGACCTCTACAGCGTTTGAGCGAGTCCGAGATCTATTTGCAGGACTCGAAGACGAAGAGGCGCGGGCGGCCAATGTTTATCTGCCAGGCCAGTGGGAACGCGGGGGATTCCTCATGGGTGAGAGGGTCGATGATGGGCGCTGGTCGGTGCTGACCGTGTCAGATCTCGACCGCAAAGAGTAACGACTTTTGGGCGCAACGGCCGCCAGTGTATCGATATTAGCCTCTATTGTCTCTTTCACGCTGTGCGGCACATGAATGCACTATATTGGGATGTACGCGTGGAGCACTGCACAGGGATACATATGTGAACGGGCGAATCTATGCGAGACAGGGTTGACGGCGTGTATAGTCAACTGATCCGCAAGTCTTGACCGGGGCGCGGCCACTGCTGTTGCTGAGGCGAGGGGTAGTTATCGACGACTTCTTGTTTGAGTTGGATGCCGGGTCCATCGACGGGTGCTGTCCACATTTGCGGTGGACCGGGTTGAGGTGTTGGCGCCCAGCCTGGCGGGACGGCCGTCTGTGTGCTCGGTGTCGCCGGCAGCTGGTTGGGTCCACTGCCGCCACCGCTGCCGCCGCTCCCTGCGGCCGAGGAGCCAGCAGATGATGGCGGCGCGCCTGAGAACTCTTGACCGTGGGTGACGACGACATGGCTCGGGCTGACGTCGCCCATGCCCGAGGCTGCGCGTGGCCAGTGGTACGGCTGGGACGGGTAGCCGCTGGGCAGGATGGCCGGGTTGGGCGACAGTGGCGAGGGGATCCCGGCTGACGGCGGCGGTTGGGAGCGCGGCATGGGTGCGTAATAGTCGTTGTACGCCGATGGCGCCGTTGACGGCGGCTGGTAATGTTGGTATGACTGGTACGAGCCAGGCAGGTTGACCGGGGCCTGGTACGGGCTCGCATACATGTCCGAGCTCGAATGTGATCCCGGCTGATGGTGCTGTGAGACGGGGCTTTGCAGCGACTGTCGTCGAAACTGATGTGACGGCGCTCGGGGAGAGTGCGGCAGATGGGCATCCGGTCCGCCATAGGGATCAAACCGGCGGTGCGACGACGAGGGTCGGATCGCACCAGACGACGAAGCGACGCTGTGGATACTGCCCGCCGAGTTTTGCCGCATGATGGGTGGCGGGCCGGCTTGAGCCATGGCGACTTGGCCCGCGTGATCCATGTAGCTGCCAGCAGAGGCACCAAGGTAACTCGAGCCATTCGAGGACGAGAGTGGGATCGGGATCGGCCCCGTGACGGACCGGCTGCGCATGGCCATGGATTGGATCGGGTTCCCGTACGAATCGTACATTGGCATGTCTTGCGGTTGGGAATAGCCCATCATCGAGCTTGAGAGCGACTGATGCGACTGGCTGACTGGCGATCCAGGTTCCTCGGGTTCGCCACTAGCAGGGTTAGCTGGAAATCGACAGAGGTCACTGCCTACTGACCGGTAGCGCGGGACGCCATCGTGGCCAACCTCGATCTGAGGAGGGAACCGAAAGTTTTGCTTGGACAGGTAGTCTGGGCTGATCTCGAGTGAGGCCAGTTCGGGGATGGTGGATGGGGATCGCAGCTTGCCCGCCAGCACGTCTTCGACAGAGTAGTAGCTGATCATGTGCTGTGAAAAGCCATTGACCGTAACGGACATTGTCTGTTGCGTGATCAGCCTGGAACAGGTAATGAGCCCACGACAAACCTTTTTGACCAGTCCGCCCTCTTTAAACTTGTAGCTACTTGTGAGGCTGCCGACGAGTTGACGCTCCTTTTGCCGATCGAACGCGGTCCCGCCCTCGCTCGTACTTCTGGGCCTGTTGAGCTGACCCTGACCGAGCGCACTGCTGGTGCTCGGCGGCAACGGCTGAGGATCGTACGGGGGGTAGATTGGGGCATTGGAAGGACTCGAGCCTGAAGCAGGGGATGAGGATGTGGAAGGGTTGATGGCATGGGCCGAGATGGGAGCTGGAGCATTGGCTTGGCGTTTGTCCGTCTCGCGATAGACCTATGAGCCTGTCAGGGATCTTGTCGAGTGCACAGCTGCAACGTACCAAGAAATTGCCCAGGATCCGCGACGGGCTCCACACGAGACCGTCTGTCCAGCGCTTGATCCCGCTCTCGTGCTCGTCAAAGACAAAGACGGCGCCCGACTGGACCATGCCTCGCTCACGATCGATCAACCGGCGGGTAACTCTTGGGATCATGCCTCGCCGGGCAGCCTCGAACACGAGCAGCGAGTCGAAAGTGGTCTCGATGAACCCCCGGAACGGGGGGTCGAGGGCTGGAGGTGGCGAGGGCATTGTCGATGACGGAGACATTCAGACCGAGGCGGGGGKGGGGGRTCGGTTGGGGGKGGATTGCAGAGTTTGAGGCTAGAAGCTGGGATCAGCCCGGTTGCATGAACGACTAAACAATAAGGTCGAAGACTTGTGTCCGGCATGCGGCCAGGGCAGGGCAGCTGCCGATGAGTGCCTTGGCGGCCAACTCGATGCTTACAGATTTGTGCTTTGGCATGAGCCTCTGCCCGATCTGAACCAACAGACCCAAGCCGATCTCGTTCACTCGCTCGCTTTTCACGGTCGTGCCCAGCAAGTATCGGAACAGTCGACGGCGGCGGCGTCGGCGGCGGCGGTGAGAGAGTTAAGCAGCAGACGGCGGCTCTGACCGCGCCCTGACCGATTTTCACGTAACGCCGCAGCGTGGCCGCTCGAGTGCCGTCCGCGCCGCTCGCTCTCCGCCTGGTCATAGGCTATTGCAATGACCGACGGCGGCCAGTCCCGTCAGACAGAGACATAACGAATCCAAGTCGCCAACACGGGGTCCGTGTGAGCACTGTTGTCGGTACGAGGACGCCCGGGCGCCATTCTGCGCCTCAGGTACACGGCGCCTCTACGGCCAGCGGCCCACTTTGTCCGAACACCATCTGTACGAGCGCGAGTGAGATGTACAAGCTGTACCCGGAGCCGCGCAAGGATGCTTTCCGGCTTCGGAGCACGACAAGCTCAGGCTCGAGAACGAGCGGCAAGCATGTACGCACAGCAGCGTGCGACGCTCGCCGCTCACCGTGGGCTGGGAATCCAATCCAGTGCGGGAACGCAGGCGTGAATGCTGCTGTCAAAGAGGCCATGCCAGTGGACGCTGTCTAGACTACGCTGGCTACGATGGGGCATGAAGCTGTGGACGCCAAGAGACTCACATGGTACGGTTGAGATCACGCCCGGGTGGAGGTCGGTGCGGTGGGCGAGTGTTCGGGCTGATGGTGATCGAGGTTGAGGTTGCGGCTGTTGCGGTAGGCTCTTGCTCTGCTCTGGCCTCTTGTGCTTGCCGCTGGCGAGACAGGGGCCGTCAGCGCCGTGTCTCAACAGTGGATAACTTGGTCCGCGCGTCAGGGCGCGAGGATCGGCGGCAGGAAGCCAGTGTGCGCACTAGGCCAGCCGTCGGTCTCGCAAAGGACGCGGCATGACACACTGAACCCAAACCGAGGTTGGTTGGCGATCCCACACGGTCAGCGCCAGTGTGCCGCTAGCTGCCTCGGACGCGAACAGCACGCCCGTCGGACCCAGAGCCAGAACGGGGCCCGCCTTTGATCGTGACCCAAGACTAGGACTGGGACCGCACCGTCGCCGTCGCCACACTGTACCCCGGCCGTGCGCGCCAGAGGGCCCTCCTTTGCTCATCCCCGGGCAGATCGCTCCCTCGCACCGAGCGCCGACGTTCGGGCACACGGCACGCGCCCCGTCCAACGTGCCGCCAATCACCCTCCTCACGACCGACTCACCCTTTGTCCAGTCCCGATGGCACCTATCTTTGGGTCCAACCCGCCCGGTCAAACCTCAACCCTCTGGCGCGCTATGCCCCGAGATCCTAAAGCGTAAACCCAGTCGAGGGTGCGTGTACGCGTACAGTGTTGGTACGATAGGGGAGTGCACCCAGTCAAGGGCACGGCCGCGATCCGAGCGTCTGTCGGTTTGCCGTCTCGGCTTCGGTAAACCAAAGCCCGCTCTGGCCTCGGCCTCGTGTTCTCGACGGATCGTGTGCCGCCGCTGCTCGGGCGTGGACTACTGACAATTCGGTGCGCTCGACCACACTCGCCTTGTCCCTCTCTCAGTGCGCAATCCGATTTAAGCACCAGTGGGCTCACGCACTCCTACCGGTCCTGTACGCTGACAGCGCCGCCGTGGCCGGGACTGTGCCGAGCTCACTACCTCGCGGCATCCCTACACGCCACCGATCGGCAACGAGGCTTTCACTCCTGCCCCCTTGCCCCACCCAAGCCCGGGACCGAGTGCGAGCAGAGACACACGCTTGGCAGCCCAGGCGCAGGCTGTCACTGAGCGCATCACCGCTCAGGGTCACACCATGCCATCGCCATGCTTATCCCACCCTGCGACTGCGCCAAGAACTGCGGCATGCAAGCAGTAGTGGCGCCGGCGCGCTCCACACTGGCCCGCATGACCGCCGTGCGGCATTCGTTGCCGTCCAACAGTCATCAACCCAGTTGACCGCTCAATCAGTCATCTCGGCGATCGCCACAGTCACACCAGGTTACTGTATGTTACATTCTGGATTCACTACCGATGCACACGCACGTCACACTGGCCACCCTCAAACGGCTTCAGATGGCCGGCTGATCGTCAACCTCGTCGGCCTGGGCGCCATACGTCTGCAGCGTCGTCAGCCGACCTTGAGCATTCGTAATTTCCCGAGCCTGGCCTTGTTCGTCAGACACTCACGTTGCTATCAGTACCGTACCGCGGGAATCACACATGCCGTCAGCGTCGTCATCCCGTCCGCTCTAAGACTCACACATTCAGTCGGCGCCGTTCCTCTTCATCCTCTGTCGATCCGATCAGTCCAACCCGAAACGACGATCAATCGACCCACCGTCTTCCTGGCGGTAACCGGGCGTCGAGTAGCCGGTCTTGACACCCGCGCGCTCATCAGCATCGGCAGGGTACCCCTCTTCGCCCGTCTCATCGGCCCCAATCTGGTTCTGGCGGCGATTAGCGGCAAACTCGTTCGATCCCATTCACCGCACTCACACGGCGCGAGTACGCTCCCCCATTCGGGTTCGTCTGCCATCCGCCTTCGCCGGTCGCTGTAAACAAGAGTCGTCAGTGTCAATCATGCCGTCCATCCAGTCCCCGGGATTGTGCGTGACTTGACGCAAGATATGCCGGAAGCTATCAGAGTCCGGCGTTGATCGCTCGGAAATATTTCCCGTTCCAAACGTGTGGTACAGCTGGAACGCCGAGGTTACACAGGTGATGTGGTGCGAAGCGCGATTGCGGACAACGGCCGACACTCGAACTGCGTCACAACACGACCGCGGCTCTCGACGTCGCATTCACTGCACAATGAGTTGCGATGCACAGTGTCGCGGGTCTTACACGTCGCACGTCGCGAAGATTCGATCCCACCAACGTCAGAACACCTTCAGGCGCCGCAAGCTACGTAAGAATGTAGCACGCTGCCAATATGTGACCGAGTGCGTTTGTTTGTTTCGATAGCGCTCTCACTCACGGGCGACTACGGCGCATGCGACCTGTCATCGAGTGCGCTGCAATACAGCAATGACCATGTGCCAGGTGCTATACGGATAACTTGACATGCCCTCGTCGGCTCCATGACGATACGAAGAGTATCGGACGGCCACCCACCCGATGGATGCAAGGCGGGATTTATGGCCCAACTCCAAGGACCCAACACATCGTGAGCTGCCAAGGCTGATGCGATGCGACGCTGCAGCACGGCACTCTACAGTGAAGTATGCCCAAGAGGGTGGCCACGGTTAGTTGCGATGTAGCTGCTCGCTCAAGCCTCAAGTGCGAATCCGCGCGCGCGTGGGCATGGTACCGTATCGAGCAGATCATGAACTTGTGGCGAGCCGCAATGCAGCGTTGACGCCATCTGACTCGACTGATGCGCGCCAGCAGTACTGGCGGCCTTTGCAAAGCACATGTGAGCCCGAATAGAGCAGATTGCGACTGCCGTGCTGTCCCCCAATGCGAGGGATGACCGTTCAGACGCCGCAATGGACTGACAGACTTTGGCAGTACGCAAACAGACCCGCGTTTCCTGAAACTTCGAGCTGCCCGCCAGTGCCAGCAGAAGGGTATCACACGAGCATGCTAGGTGCCTAACAGTGCGGCCTAGTCAATGCTGAACGTAGCCCCGCGGCAGCACCGTCAATGCAGCTCGTGTCCTCATCAACACGCAGGGTCTGGTGCATCCGCCCCCGCCAACGACCGAGTCATCACCAGTCTCCCGCGCCATCTTAACACGTCTGTCCCGTGACGCCAGCGATACACACGACCCTCGCACCCGAACAAGACTCTAACTCACTGTCTTCTTCGGTCAAGCCCTCATACTTGCTCTTCTCTTCCTTGGGCTCAGCGACCTGCTGCTGCTGCTGCTGGGGAGCAGCGGCATCCTGCTTGACATTGTCGGTGGGCTTTGAGGCGTCTTGCTGGCTTTTGGGTAGGTATTGCTCGAGGTCGACGCCAGTCTGTGCGTGGTCCGGATCAGTGCCGCGCGAGGAAACGACGACTACATTCTGTACCTTGTCCTCTGTGAGAGATTTGCTGATTAGTCATGACAATGCTAAGAGCCCCTAGGACACGTACGGAACGCCTGCTCCGCCTTCTTGCCCTGCTCGGAGCTCATAAACTGGTTCGCGGAATTGACGAGCTGTTGGGGATTGTGACGTCAGCAATAGGTTCACCGTGTGTTACACGCTTCATAGGTTGCTGGATTGCGTAGGAAGCTGATGGAGCCTGTACGTGCAAGTAGCTAATACTTGGCGAGACTCACGTTCTCCATGGTGTGATGTTGTCGTTGGTGGACAGTGCGAATTAATGTCGGTGGGAACAAGTAGTGCGGGTCGTCGCCCGTGACGATCTCATCCTAGCAACCCTCTAGCAACTCGTCGCTTCTTCGGACTTTTGACTGTCGGTCCACAAAACCATTTAGATGCCAAGTAAGGCCGTGATGGCTTCACAGAGGTACTCGGTGATGGCTGAGACGTGACATCATGCTGACGTCGTGGCAGATGACCACACGGATCGCGCAGTGCACGGGCCTGCGACTGGCTAGCGCACGATGTGTGTTGCATCGGCGCATCCCTCGTTCAACCATACCCGGAGCTGCAGCGCGTACCAAGGGACAGGCGCGGTCCTTTTCGGCGTCTTCAGCTTGTGGTACTGCTCTGCTAGCAGATGGCGCCCATGACACTCTCGACCCTTACCCGTCGCTATCGGACCTGGAACTCGTTTCTGCTTTACGGAGTAACGCTCCAGTGCCCGACGAGGACGTTACATACATCGGTTGGAAGGCGTCCCTGCTTCCGACTGACTCGGCATCAGCATACATCTGTCTCAGGCTGCGGCCGTCATTCCCGACGCTTATCCAGGACATCGATTCGCCAGCTCTAGTCGAGCTCCTTGTCTCGTCCTCGGCTCGTAGCTTGATACGGGTCGCACACCATATCGTATCCGACATCTTGCAACACCGCTCCAAAGACGCACAGCTACTGTCCGCCGTTCTCTCCTTGCCTGCAAGGAGCCTAGACAATGAAATCAGCTCGACCCACACAATCAAACTGTACGACGCGTTGCGGACGCACTCGGTCGCGCCTCTGCCTTTCGATGCTGCCAAGCGAGTTCTCCGAGCGTATATCCACGTCGGTGAGGACGATGTTGAACCCGTCGTCCAACTCGTCAACATCCTACTCGATGCTCCCCAACCCCCAACGCAACTGCCTCAGCACGCCTGGATCGCCTACGAGACCCTGTCCTACCTTGCCGCTAATGGCGCATACGCCGCTGCAGTGCAGCTGCTGCAGAAGATGATGGCGTGCAGCCTCGTGCCCCCCGCGGTCGTGACGGAAATGGAGCTCGTCGATCGAACGCACCCAAACGCTGCAGGCATCGTCATCCTCTCGGGTGCCATTCGAGCATGCTTGGAGTGGCGCTGGTTTGGTCGCGCCGTGCATTTACTCGAGGAGATGAAGGCAAGCTACCTTGTCGATAGCTCGACCATGGTGCCATCGAGCACCATCGAGCTCATCGACGAGGTCTGTCGGACTCTCCTGCTCGGCACCGAGGCAGACATCGAGCAAGCCGGCGAGCTTCTCGTCAGCATGTCGCGCTCCCCGTCTTTTCTACCTATCACCCAACCCGTCCTCGACCTCTTCTACGATCGCTCAAGCCATCTCCCCATCATGTCCAAAGTGTACTACGCGCTCGAGCGCTCCAGCCAACCCCAACCTTCGCCTTCATCCTCTGCAATCCTCACGCTCGCTCATCGTTTCTGCGTGGAAGATCGGTCCAAGCGTGGCGTGGCATCGCTCATCCCCCATGTCGACCGCTGCGAGCCCTCTGCGTTCGTTGCGTATCGCGTACCCTTTTTGATCTACGTCGCGCGTATGCGTCTCCGAAGCCAAGCCGAGCGGCTGTACACGGCCTGGCTAGACCAACATCACCCGTCCTCCGACTTACTGTCCAACTCCAAGCTCATGCTCGAGCTCGTCAAAGCGTTCACCGGCAAAGACAAAGCCAAGACGGAACCTTACAACATGCAACTCGCTCACACGGTCATCCGCAACTTTGTCAACGCTATCCCCTCATCGTCAGTCGCAAGTCTCTCGCACCCGGCAGCTTTACGGCTCGCTCGTGCATTCTCTCTCGCGCGTTCGGATGCATCGGCGCTGAAGCTGTTCGAGCACATACTGCATGATCGAGACGACGGTATCGGCGCGGCCGACGTCGGCGCTCTGATTGTCAGTATTGCCGACTCAAGGCCACAGGCTGGAGTTGAGCTCCTCAAGCGCGCCAACAGGTGGGGAGTCGACCTCGATCCTGGCACGTTCACCGCCTGTGTCAATGCGGTCCTACGGCTCGGCATGGACGACCTTGCGAAGGAGGTCGAAGAGCTAGCCATGTCTCGAGGACACGAGGTCGACAGGCGATCACTTGATGAAGCCGAACTCTTGGCGGAGATTGCTGGTGCAAACAGCGGGCATCTGCGAGCGATCGTGGTTCGCATGCGGAAGGCTCGGCGGGACCTACGGCACGCTCATGAGTTTTCGAGTCGTCTCACAGCCGCGGTAATATCCAAGGCTGTTGATGGACACCTGTGGCGCGTAGGCTTAGAGGCACTGCGAGATCGCCTACGCTCGCAGTTCAAGACCGACCTGCCGGCCAAGGCGGAGACTTTGCAGCTTTGCGTCCCGTTACTCGATGGTCTCAGCGAGCAAATCATACGCGCAACAAGCGATCGAAAAGCCGAGCTCGCAATCTACGTATACAGCCTTCGCGCCCTCCTCCTCGATCAACCTCAATCCAAAATCCGTGACGACTTGTTGAATCGCTGTTCAACATCCTTGCGTGCAGCCGGGATGCGAGTCAAGGACGGAACAGGACCGTGACGCAATGCATTATAGTACTTCAAGCCAGCCTAGCTGGATCCAGCGCTCTACCAGGCGATACTTGACAATATGTGTCGTACCCCTGTCGAGGGGTGCTCGTTCGCCACTGACCCAGTTGTCAATCGCTCTCCGCAGCAAGACCACAAGCGACTGACCCTTCCAGACTGATTTCCCCACAATCTCGAAGACAGAAGACGAGTACTGGTAGATCACGATCGGGCTGGGTGACTGGCATAGTCAGTCCACAGAGTTCTGACAGGCTACCGAAAGAACGCACTCATTGACACGCCGTCGCCGAGCGTGTCATCCATCTTGCGCAACCACTCGGGCAATGATTCTAGAACTGAATGCGAAAAGTGCTGATGCAGTAGGGCCGTGAATCTGTTCGTCAGTCAGTCATCTGCCGGTGTAACGAGCGAGGGGCGCACTTGTGAGCATGGTTCAGCTCACTCGGTGACAGCAGTGAATGCGTCTCCGGTGTGACGGTGATGTAGTGCGAGAACTTTTCGATCTACGCGTGTTAAGTCTCACTACAGACGAACATGCAGTCGAGCATACCTTGCTCAGACGGGCGCGCAGATAGCCTCTTACGAGGAATTTGACCCTCTCCATCTCCGTCTCGACCAGCATCAACTTGAAGTGCTCCTCTTCAGACGTCGCTGGATCATCTCGCAACAACTGGCATAATCGTTGCTTGCAGGCTGCATCAGCGACGGCTACAACTGCTGACGCGCAAGCTCACCTGCTGCTCCAACTTGTCTAGGATGCTGTCTATCAGGTCTTCCTCCCACTGCATGAGGTCGACCGTACCCCGTTCTCGTGTCCAAATCCGCCCAAGCTTCTTGACGTCGTTATCGTCTGGATCCTCATCCACGTCCAAATCAACTTCGCCTAACACAGAAGGTAGCCCAGACGTGCTGCCGCCCCCTCGAGGTGGAGAACCAGCGATCGAATCTGTCAATCTTGACATGAAGCTTCTTGAGCCTTGGCCACCACCGATGGACGCAGCACCGACACTAGGCTGCCGTGAAGACGAAGCGTGAGCATTGATGGTGTTCGGCCGCCTGGGCGGCGGCATTGCGCGAGGAGCAACAGGCAGGGAAGCATCCTCGTCCGAGTCGGGGTCGTCAAAGAATGAAGGCATGAGGGCTCACGGCTCGGCAGACCATCTTTGGTTCCTCGACGCGTCTCTCTCACGACTGAGTCCCCACGCTGACAAGCTTTTCGTGTTTTTACGCAAATATCCAAAGTGGCGCCGGATCATGCGGTAGGCATCAGAAGGCGCTACATTGGTTGATAGTACTAATACAATCGTGTAGACAATCAATGGCCAGTCTCAGCCCTTCCCCTTTCCAAGACGGACTTGATGGTCGTGACGAGCGCCTTGATTCTATACGGCTTCGTGACGACTGCGGACAATGAGTGCCAGCGCGGTGATCAATGACAGGCCACGTACCGTCATCCATGCCGTGCAGCAGTGCGTTGTCGATCTGCTCCTGCCGAGCGTTGCCGGCTGAGCGATCGAGGGTCAGTCTAAACTCCTGGCAGGAACATTATTGACGTACTCAGCGCGATGATCAAGGATCGCTTTAGGCTCCCTGCCGCTTCTTCGCTGCGGATATGATGAACGGCTGTCAGGCCATCCATAACTTGTCGCAAATTAGTCTTGGTCGTGGGGGGGGGGGGGCGAG
Organism: Holtermannia corniformis; assembly: GCA_001599935.1. Lineage (NCBI taxonomy): Eukaryota > Fungi > Basidiomycota > Tremellomycetes > Holtermanniales > Holtermannia > Holtermannia corniformis. Next base: position 62,043 of record BCIJ01000022.1, on the reverse strand, counting down.
AAGTGAACTCGGGACCCACTTGGCATTTCAAGGTCCATCAACACGACGTCGAACGCTCGAGCTCCAGTGGTCTGCACCGATGCCGTATGACGAATCTTCTCGAGCCCCTCGAGCCCGTTGTCGGCGACTGCGGGTCAGAAACCGCCAACGCCAAATGACAGCACTCACTCTCACAGGTCATACCGAGGTGCTTCAATTGCTTGACAAGCACTGTCTGATTGATCTTGTTGTCCTAGATAGACAGTGAGCATACAGTTGCACCCACTGCCGAGCACCCACCTCTACGACAAGAACATGAGCTTCTAGCTTTTCTACTGAAGTTGGCATGTTCCGCTTCTTGTGCGGTCCATCATCTTCGTCCGCATGCATGCGCTTGCTTTGGTGCACAGCAGTCGCTTGTATGAAGAAGCGGAATGTCGAGCCTTTGCCCTGTTCACTGATCACGTCGATACGCCCGCCCACTATGAGAATGTCAGCGGGGCATAGGGATCAATCATTAAACATACTGAGCTCTGTGAGTTTGCGGCAGATGTACAAGCCCAACCCGGATCCGCCGAGAATGTTGTGGCTCTTCGGACTGACTTGCGAAAATTTCAGGAACAGCTTTTGCAGGTCCTGCGGTGTGAGGCCCGGACCCGAGTCTTGCACTGCAGCCTTGTCAGTAAGATTCACCCGAACGTTCAGGTACCGACCCGACACGAAGAGATAGATGGGCATCTCCTCCTCCAGGACGGCAGGTCGTTGCCCAGGATGAGTGTTGACGCAAAAGTTGCTGTCGGGCGGCTCATACGACACATCCAAGGAGACTGTAATCATCTTGATAGCTACGAACCTTGAGCGAAGCCCATCACTTCGCCATACATGCACTCACCACTTGCTGCTGTCAAACGGAGACTGTTGGCTACCAGGTTGGTGATGACTTGCTTTAAGCGGATGATGTCGACTTTGATAGCCTTCTGACCGAGCAAACTTGAGTTCAGCGACACGGCTAGGTTGATGCCCTTGACCTTTGCCTCGTTGCGGAAGACGCTGATGATCGAGTGTGCTTCTCGTTGCAAGTCAACTTCGACGGGCACGATCGGCAGAGTCTCCATCTGGATCCTTCCAAGCGAAAGGATATCGTTGCAAATCAGCTCTTGCGAAGCACAAGAAGCAACGATTGCCTCAAGGCTGTCGATATCTTCTTCAAGAGACTGGATGACTTCGGTCGTCGCAGTCCAATGATCCTCTGGTCGAGCACTTTGCAAGTGCCGTAGAAGGACTTCCAAGTTGGTTTTGCACAGATCCGCACTGTTGCTGACTGCTGAGAGAGGGTTGCGAATCTGCGACCGGTCAGCTTCAACCTGGATGGCTCCGAGTCACATACCTCGTGAGCGCTGACGTCCAGGAGGAGCGTCTGCTGTCGCTTTGCCTCTTCTGCCTCGAGACGCCTTGCTTCCGCCTCTTGCAACCTCAACAACTGCACATTCTCGTGGTCCTTGCGGGCGGTGATGTCGGAGAGATAACACAAGACACCGTCCAGCGCGGCGACTCCGTTGAATCGAACAAACTGCGCGGCCACCCAGGTGCCATTCGTCCACTGGAACTCGACAAAGACGTATGCCTCTGCCAAGTCAACGCTGCGCGTCCAAGCAAGCTGCACTGCGCGTAGGTGATCAGGCATCACGTACTCTGACCAATCCGCCTTAAGATCCGTCATGCCGGACAGCGAGGAGAAGGCTTTATTGGCGTAAGAAACATGGCCTTCTTGCGAGGTACGCATGATGCCAATTGGGGCATTCTCGCTGAGCATACGCAACTCGGCCGTCTTGTCGACGAAAAGACGCTCAAGCAATATGCGTCGCTTGCCCATTTGGAGCTGCATATGTCCTCGGGCGAGAACCTCTTTTGCGGAAAATGGCTTTCCAAGGTAATCCTCGGCACCTGCCAGCAAGCCCTCGACGCGATTCTCATCCCCACCGCGAGCAGTAAGAATGATGACAGGAATGAGCCTCAAGTCAGGATCGGCTCGGATCTTGCTGAGCATCTCCAAACCACTCATGATCGGCATCATGACGTCGCTGAAAATCAAGTCGACCCTTTGAGTGCGGCACACATCCAAAGCTTCCTGGCCATTCTTGGCTTCGAGTACGATGCAGAAACTGGCGAAGATCGACTTGATGTACCGTCGAAGGTCGTAGTTGTCATCGACAATGAGTATGACGTCGTCTTTCTTGAAGTATAGCGTGCTTGGATCGATTCCTCTCGAGCTCTTGCTTGAATTTTGCGAGGCAATGGCCGAGCTCGAGTCGCTTTGTGATTCGTTGCTCTCTTCGTCGTTGCGATACCACTGATTGACTTCCTCGACAATGCCCTTGCTGTGGCTTGCACGACCGTTGCTCGCGCTCGATAGATCAATGTGGTCCGACGGAAGATGTTGCTTGCCGAGCGGTATCGTGCAGGTGAAGGTCGAACCGTGGGATCCATCCGTAGACTCATCGGCCGTCGTGCTTTCCAATGTCAAGGACCCCCCATGTAACCGTAAGAGCTCTTTCGTCAACGAAAGACCGATACCGGTCCCTTCGTGCGAGCGGGAAATACTTTCGACCCGGTGAAAACGCTCGCCGATCATGCCGATGTCCTTGCGTCCTATGCCGACGCCCTGCTTGATGTCAGCAGCGAGCACCTTTGGACAAACCTTACTAACCGAGTCAGACACTTGCAGTACAGCACTTGATGGAGTGTAGGTCACTGAGATCTGATGAACCCGTCAGTGATCGTTCGCTGTAGCGCATGTGACTTACCTTGATCCAACCTGTCATTGTATACTTGATCGCGTTGCTCAACAAGTTCGAGACGACCTTCTCCCACTGATCGGCGTCGACATAAGTGTCTTTCGCCGATGTATCGCAGTCGACCGTAAAGACAAGTCCACCCTTCTCAATTGCCGTCCGAAACAGGGCAGCGAGATCTCGCGTGAAAACCCCCAGGTTAACAGGCCTGAAGCTTCCCTTCAGCTTGCCAGCCTCAAGTTTGGACACGTCCATGAGCGAGTCAACGAGGCGTGCTAGCATCGCTCCATTCCGCCGAATGGTGTTGAGCATGTTCTTTTGGGGTCCGGGCTTGACCTGATCGATCAGATCTTGCGTGCAGAGCATGATGATAGCGGTGGGCGACTTGAGCTGGTGACTGGCGTTGGAGAAGAGATATGTCTTTGCTCGATCGAGCGCAGCCATATCGTCGAGGCGGGCACGTTCGGCTTCGAAACTGCGAACCGCTGCGACGCCAGATGCGAGCTGCGCGCGGAGAAGGTTGCTGAAGCCCTCGTATTCCTCATCAAACGGTCGTCGGAGGTTCAGCCCGAGTACTAGCACAACAGGTGGTAGTTCACCAGCTGAGTCGATGGGTATTACAAGTGCTTGCGTTGGCAAAGCATCCCAGTGTCTGATGGGGTATCCTTGAATTAGAGCTGAGCAATCGGGGACGAATACGGGGCGGCGTGAAATCAACGCTTCGCGTATCGGCCAGCAATCTAATGGTGAAGTCGAGTCGGCGTCACTAGCTGAAGGTGCGGTCGCCGCCGAAATAGCGGATATGCTAGGCGCGGGCGAAGTCGACCTGAATGATGTCACCGAGGGCCTCTCTGTTCGTCCGTTGCGTCCGTTGGGGAGCCGCATGGTGACCAGCTCTGGTGCAGAAGGATGGCCGGCAGGTACCCCGACTGTGCCAGATAGGCGAACGTGGACGGCCGACGTTACCACCGTCTTGCTTTGACCCATCGTTACTTTGTTCTCGGTACTCGAAGCCACTTCGGCATGATACAACAATGCGAAAGGCGCGTCTAGAGCATTATCGGCAAGGCTTTCGATGATGCCAGAGTTATACTCCATCATCGATCGAGCGATGGAACACCGTTCGCCAATGGCGCGCACGGTGGCGAGCCGACGCTCGGCCAGAACTTTGGCAGTTGATTCACGCGTCGTGTTGAAGATGCCGGCGATTTCTCCATTTTCTCCCCGGACTGGCACGTACTAGCATATGTCAATTGGGATCAATTGCAAGAGCTTCACGCACCATCCAGCTGTGATAAGTCTCGTACGTTTTGCCCTCACCCTCTATGGTGTCTTTGAAGAGCAGTAAATCTGGAACACTGATCAGCGGGGTTTGCAACAGGCAGACTCACCATCAGCTCGACTGATGACCTGTCCTTGCATCACCGATTGGGCGAGTGGACCGATTCCTGCCCACAATTCTGGACAGGGTCAACCTCAATCTCTAAGGCTCATACACTCACCGGCCCACGCCTTGGCGCCTGCCATCCCAAAGATGCCCGGATGCTTGACAGAAATCTGCGAGAATTAGTCGTGTGCGACCTGCACCGAAGCACGTACACCAGCATATGGTTGGTTGTATAGCAAGGTCAAGTCTTGCCCCCACCAAAGACACGCTGGGTCTGGGTAACTCATAGCGACCGACACTGCTCCCATGAGCTTCCTGGAGCAGTGAACTGCACGGGCACTTACAAACGGACTTCAAACTGTCAGGCCATGTCGCCGATGGTCCTAGAGGTGTCGTCGTCCAGTCGAACGTCTGGAGCAAGTGCCGCACGTCTGCGCGCTGGAGATCGGTGATAGATTTCTGACGATATTTTGGTGACGTGAAGCTGAACGCCTCGAGCTCGTTTGTGGGGGTAGCCGCAAGCATGCTTGAGGCCTCGTCGGAACGCAGCAGGTGCTTTGGGGTGCGGAAAGAGGGCGAGGGGCCAACGTCGACAGATGCTGAGGGCAATTCCTTCGAGCGAGAGACTTCCGTGACAGGGGCATCGACTTCCACATCGGATGGGGTGTTCCCGCGTCGGATTTCTAAACTGCTTTCGATAGGGATGTAGGGGCTACGGGGGGTGCAAAGGATCACGGCGAAGCTATATGCGCCGATAACGCTAGAACTGCCATCGGGGGCTCGACGGTAGCAAGGTAGGATTGTCCTTGTAAGCTCCAAGGTGACTCGTCCAGGCGAGACCAGGTCGATCAAGAGGGAAGCGGTTGCCGTCCGCCCAGAGCTGACGTTCAAGCTGATTCCAGTACCTTCTTCGGATCCATTTGCTGACGCGGGATCGGAAATGGTGGATCGGTCCTCGTAGGGCGGCGCTTCTGGCTCCCAGAAACCCTCTGGCGCGGCGTTGGCAGAGTCGCGCGCAGCTTCACGCGATAAAAAGGCCAGTGTTCCTGGGCCGATCGAGGACCCGGCTTCTAGGCGTTCGTGTTCTGCCTTTTGCTCTCGGACACGCTCGCGGTACTTCTGCCTCGCGGCCTTTGCGCCAGAAAGCCAATCACCGAGGCGCTGAGCGCCTTTGAGATCGATGCAGTCCAGCAACTCTCGTCCGCCAGAGAGATTGTGCCATCGCTCGTTCCCATAGCAGACTTGCAAGCAATCGAGGCCCCGCACACGCGAAAACGCTGGCAAATGAGCTCCGTGCGCACTGCTCGACGCGGTCGCTGTGTCGTCGTCATTTGCCTGCGGGGTTGGGAGAGGTACACGCATGACCAGGGCAGGGTACGGATAGGCCTGACATGTTAGGTGTTATCCAAGAGAGCAGGACGTGCGCACCTCCAAAAACTCCCTGGGGAGTGTCGAGAGATCTGCCTCCATCGTCTTCCCGGGCCGGCAGTAGCGTTCGGCTGTGCGTTGCTAGCTTGTGTGTTGTCCTCGTGCGGTTTTTCCAGCCTAGACGCAAAATCGGGAGACACGTCATCCACCTTGGCGAACGGTCGTGAGGACGCCTTGAGGCCGCTACGCGATCGGGTCCCAGCTGGGTTCCCGATGATGCAGCTGCGTTTCTGCACAAGTCGCGTTTCACCGATGTGACCAATGAGCCGGCGCCGTGCCTGAACGGACGGGCAACGTTTCAAACACCGGCGGCTGATGGTGGCCACGCCAGAGTTGATGCCAAGGGCTTGCATCGCAGTAATGGGTGTCTATTCGCTGAGAGAACAACCCACATAGGCTACTGAGCTGTCCATTGGCTTGGCCGTTGGACAGAGCGTGTACCAGGTTGCACTTCACCGTTTCTACGATTTCATCGGCCTCGCACCTGAACCGCAAAGACTGGATGCACTTTCGATGGCACCTTGGCACAGCTGCTCGGCAAGTATCCATATACAGCAAATTTAATCGCGTCAGAAGAGGCTCGTACGTTCGAGCACAGGCTTTACTGCCACACTGTGACCACCTCGGTGTGCACCTCTGTGACCCAAACCACATTACCCTTGGTCTCCCTTGTGTTGGTGTCGACAGCAGTGGGGACGACTACAGGTGGGGTGGTCGACGTGACGACGGCAGATGGGACAACAACAACGCTGTTGGTGTCGTCATTTCCGTTTGTGGCGGCACCAGACCCGGCGATGTATTGATTGCCCCTCAAAGGGTGTCAGCGCGTGATCCTCACCCTACTTTGAGACTGACAGGTCTGTTAAGGCGCCCGAGTCTTTGACGAGACGGCAGGCGGGGTTGACATTGTGTAGGAGGTCAGTGTTGGTCGCTGCACCGAACCACGCGTAGCGCCTGCTTGTATCAGCTCGGAACCAACAAAGGGGCGCTTCCTTACTTGATGTAATCTTGTCCGTCCATCCAGTTGCGCGTGTCCTCTGTGATGGTATCAGTTCTGCCAGCGAGTCGGTTGCCGAACATACTCATGAATTGCGCTACCGCAGCCGCGCCTGGCTGTTGGTCGATCGATTTGCCCCAGTCCTGAAGACATTCAGATGACTCGTAGCACCGCAGGCTATGTACTTACATGTGCGGCCCATTCTGTCACCCATACGTCCTTCCCGAAACCTTTGAATTTGCCAACCTTGTTCTTGAAGTCCTCAAGAGACGTGGAGTAGCCATGCATGGCGACGATGTCGGGGGCCTGGCAAAACGTTTATGATGGAAGTTTGACAGCGCAGTGGATACGTACGAGTGCGCAGCCCGCCAAGCCCGATGGACAGATGTTGCCAAAGAAAGTCTACTCTGCGTCGGTGGTCGTTCTCAGACCCGTAAGCTACTGACGGTAAGCCATTCCGCGCCTCCTGCTGGTGCCGGGGACACAATCTTGATGGAAGGATCCTTGTCACGAAACGCTACGATTTGCTTCCACCTGATAATGTAAGTATCTGCAGCTCATGGACAGTAGTGATCTCACTTAGTGACGGTTGTGGCTGCAGCAGCATCAATCTTGACGGCAACACCGGCGATATCGAGGTCTGGCTCGTTCCACCCCATGACATACTTGGCGCCGGCTTCGAGTTTGCCGTTGATGTACTCGTCAGTGCCCGTATAGATGGTCGGGACGAAAGCGCCGCCGTGATTGCCTCCAAGGTGATCCGTGTTGCTGTTGAGAGCGTCAGCTATGGGTTACCGCCTGTAAGGCTGTACTGACGAGAACCAATTGAACCACCACGCGATGCTCTACAATACAGTATTTCAGCGACCATAGTGCATCCTTGCCATAGCAACCTACCGAGGTACCGCCAAAGAACTTGTCAAGGTACGCACCTGATGGCTCCTGGTTGGCAATCGCAAGTCCAGCTTTCTAAAGGGCGTGAGCGCCGTTGATCACAGCGCTTCGCTATCAGACGAAGCGGAACTCACCGAATTGCCAGCGCGAGGCTGCAAGGTAGGCGCTGCTGACACCGAAAGAGCACCGAGGGCTGCCACCAGGGCAAAGCTTGCACGGTACGAGAGCATGCTGAGCTAGCAAAGATCAATAGTACAGATGCGGGAGGCTAACACAAGGACCCGCTAACACGAAGGAGTGTGGGTGTGTCAGACACAAAGCGCAGCAAGTCGAACTATACGTGGACGTTGCGTAGTCATGCTGATCCCTCTTTGTGCTTTCGTGGGTAAAGCCCCTGCACAAAGATTGGTTTCAACTGCACTGGCTACAAAGGAGCTTTGTAAGGAGTATTTGAGGCCTCGCTGATCATTTGGGTGAAACAGTGTTATTGCAAGGATCTCGGCGTCCGCCAAAGGATGCCCGTGATACGACCACGGATCAAGCGCTCTAAGCAGGCGCTGCTGCCTCAAGGTAATCATCTGTGTTGCATAGCAATCGTGAAACTGTCCAAATCAGCAAAGGGGCTCCCCGCACCGCATACGACGTGATCCACCATCTCGAGTGTTTTGTGAGCTCTATGCACGCTATACTTAGTACCATTTATTGGCTGTCGTCTACCTCCTGAGGTCGAGCCGCGTGGTTGACAGCCAGGAAGTCGTCGTCATACTCATCGGTGAAGGGACCAGGCGAAGCTCTCTGTAGAGGGGTTAGCGGTGTTACGGCGTTATCCAGAGTGGTTAAAAGCTCGCCGGCGGCGCGGCGATGCATCAGTCATTCAAGCCTACATCTCAACACTCTCGATGATCAGCGAGATCGGGAGACGGTCTCGGCTATGTCCCTCCTTGCGTCAATGCAACTGTGCGATGACTACTCGTAGGCGAGCTGCAGACAATCGTTCACTATGGTCCAGCCCACAGCTACCTCGAGCACCGCACGGCTGGCTAATGGTCGTACTGATCACACTGATACATATCTCCACTGGGGCCACTACTCATGTGCCGAAGCCTCGACTAAGTTTCGCAATTCAGCTGTGCTCGTCAGTACATATTCGAACAGTGAGTGCGTATTGCACTGCAACGTACTGATGATGTCGGTGATGGCAATGTCATCATCTGCAGCCTGATCGAGAACGTGTTGTGTTTGCCACTCGTATTCGACGTCTTCTTCCTCTTCGAGGCGTTGCCGGATCTTGTATTCCCAGTAGTTGCGATGGTCGATGAACGACGGTGTCATAGCCGCCGAGGTCACCATCTCGAGGTACAGTTCGAGCATCTGCTGGGCCCATCTGAACTCTTGCAGTTCCAACGCCAGAGGTTCGCCCTTGAATACTTCGCGATCCTGCTCGTGCTTGACGCACATATCAACCTGCTTCTGCTCGTATGCTGGATCCTCGCCATCGTCGCCCAACTTCCATTGCTCAGCATCGGCCTCGATCCGGGACCCGCTCGGCTGATCTTGCTTGTTTTCTGCCAGCGTCGCAAGCACGAGGCCCTTGCCTGCCCTGAGTCCTCCCTCTGAACTTTGCGTCGAGAAGCTGGTCGCGCTGGAGCTCGTCGTTTTGCTCGAGACGCTATCAGAGGCGCTGCTGCTGCTACAGTGACTCCCCGTCGAGTTCGAGTTGAGCGTCTGGTTGTCTGTCATACTTGCTGCCACGGGTTTCCGGCCGAATTCGTCGGCCATGATCCCAGTCGAGTTGACGGGTGACGCTGGATCGCTCTGGGAGGTGCCTGCGGCCGGTGATCGGGACGCCGGACGGCTTCCGGACGCGTCTGCGCCGGACGATAGCAGCGCGATCACCCGGAAACCGTTTCTGGGGACGCCCAGGTAGCTCTCGGGGTCGACAAGGCCACATCGAAGATTTAGCACGCGTTTCATGCGAAACAAGTGGCCTATCGCGGCAGGCGCTCTCAACTCGTCTTGGACGGACGATGGCGCTCGCGCGAAGGGCTGCCCATGCCGCAGCTGATCCAACATGGGAATTCCGTCTCCTTTAATGGTACCTTCCATCCAGACGGATTCACGTTCGAAAGGGTCCACATAAATGTAGTGACGATCGTAAAGCTTCGATTCGGCCTCTTCGTTGGATGCAAACAGATTGGTGGGATGGTGCGGCAGCAGCGCCAGGCTGTGGAAGAAACTGTAGCGTTGTCCTTGGTAGAGCTTGGCGAGCAGCTGATTCCACTGGAGGTGGCCCGGATCATACGTAGCCATGGCGAGATAGATCTGACTCCTTAGTCAGTCAGTCCTTTCGATAGGAGTCTGATTCTCACCTCCGGCCACTCCGCGAGTGGGATGGCGTGGGCGATGGAGTGCCGGAAGAGCGAAATCCCTGATTCTTGCCTGATAGACCGTGAGGACAGAAGACAGTGCTGATCGCGATCCTTGATCAGCTTCAAAGGCACCACGGCCTTGCAAAAGACAATCAGTGATCGACTGTGGAAATGATCGAAGAACCTACCCTGGCGGGCTACGGGTTTTATGAGCTCGCGAAAAGTCGTTAACGCAGAGTACCCACTTTCTGGAATGCCCACAGTACCATTCCCGAGCCCACCTCCTCAAAGGTGCTTCCGAATTTGATATCGGCCATCTGGTACTCTTCCGGCACGATGTAATTGACTTCCTCGTACTCGGCTTCGAATGGTGTCGGGCGCCCTAATGAGCCTTGGTAACTCAGCGCACAGACACTGCATACAACATGGCTGCTCACCGCTCTGATCCAGAAGAACCATGAAGTAGTCGCCCGGAGAAAGCGCGTCGTAAGAAGTGAACACAACTTGCTGACCGTCTTCCCGGTAGATGCGCCAGAGTAGCTCTCTCATGGGGGCTTGCAGGAGGATGAAAATGCGCGTATAAAGATGGACGGCGTCGACCGCCCAGTGGCGACGATCCAGTAGTTGCGGTCGACATAAGCCTTGAGTCGGTCAACCGCGTCCAGTCAAGTTTGGAACGTCTCACCTGCAGCCTCCAACCTCCACTTGCAGTTGCCGCCCAGATCCGGAAGTTCCAACCTGCCAGCTTGGTCTCATCATCGAAGGGTGGTCCGGCCCAATTACATTTTTCGGCAGCTTTCTGCTTCTTCGTCTGCATCGCGACACGTCCCGTTCGTTCGGACTGTCGAGAGCGCTCATGCTCTTGGGCCTGCGCCACAGCTGCTTGCAGCGCACTCAAGTGTACAAAGACATTGTCGTGATTGAAGTCTTGCAGTCGTGCCCAAGCATCATTAAAGATGGGGATCCGTACGGCGCGCATAAAGTCTTGCACCGAAGCGAAGGCTTGGGGATTGCTGATTGCTTGTGACTGTTTGACACCGGTACTTGTCACAACATCCCAAGTCTGAGGGGCCGTTGGCCTCTGTACGACATCCCACAGTCTCGCAAAGGTCCATTCGTTCTGTATCCAATTGGTAGGTTGCAGTTGGGGAGGTTGGGTTAGAGGCGATAGGTGCGGTGATGCGTTCCGCAGTGATGCTACCGGGACTGACGGCAGTGATTCCTGCTGCTGCTGCTGCTGCTGCTGCTGCTCCTGGCGCGTCTGCTGCTTCGGCGAATGCGGTCTGTGGATGTCAGTTGTGTCCAACAAACAGCGATGCTGGGTTTGCTCACCCTTCAACGCCGTCATACAAGAGTAAGCCGAGACCCCGCAAGCCCTCCCCGACAGTGGCCAAAGCCTTCCCCGTACCCGCCACGCCTTGGCCCGTTGAACCCGGCACTTCGGCGAAGCTGGCCTTCTGGTCCTGATCCTTTGCACAGAGATACGCAGTAGGTGGCGATGACCGAGTAGCTGGTGTGTGGGGTGAGAGTACGGAGGACCCTTCGGGGCTGGATTGGCCATCAGAAAGCACCGGTGTGTCGCCGACGCTGCGCAATCGACCGCTGCTACTGCAAGCCCGTCAATGTCTGTTCAAACCTGAAAATCCCCACTCACCTGCTCTCCGTTGGCGAAAACTCTGCCGGCATCACATCTTGTAGGAGCTTGATCACCTCTTCATGGCGCAAATCAACCGGTTGCGGTTCGCCGTGGTCATAGCCCTGTGTCCACCCAAGCGCATACGAGCGCTTCACCACTAGGGAGCGGCGTCAGCTCCGATATGCCGCTAGTGACTGCCCAGACACTCACGCTCCACCAACCCCTCATAGCTCAGCGACATAGTACTGCTACTGCTCATAGCGTCCGTCCTGCTCAGCACAGACGTGACAGGTAGGGAGCTTGCAGCTTCTTCGGCGATGCCTGCTGGGTTCTACAAGCTTGCCCTACGTATCGAACGGCTTGAAAGGCTCCAAGGGAGTGAGTGTGCACTCTCAAGTCGTCAGCTTGCTCTCCATGCGTCACCCTGCCCCGTTTCCAAAACGTCCGGCGCCTCTAGACTTGTTGAGTGTGGGGTCTCCAGTGAGAAGCTAAAATCACGTGATGAGTATCCCAGCAAGCGCGTCAACGTGGCACCGGCCGTGCATTCGCCAGCAACCGGGTCCGCAACCATGCCCTACATCTCAACAGAGGTCCTAGTCACTGCGGGCTTGATCGCGCTCCTTGCCATCGGGTCGCAGCTGCTGCCAAAGGCCGCAAAAGAGGGGAGATCCAAGTCGAAGAAGAATCGGAAGAAGCGAGGCAAGGGTGCCGGGGATGTCGTCGAGGATGTCAAGTCGGCGGCGATGAACCCTGTCCAGGAGAGCGAGGCGGCTGTCAAGGGCAAGAAGGGGAAGAAGGCGGATCGCGAATCTGTCCCGGCACTACCAGCACAGACACACGACACCCCCTCTGACCGATCTACGTCCGATCCCGAGTTCCCCGCTTTGTCGAATGCGACACCGTTGAAAAAGGTCAAGGAGATGACGCTGGCAGAGAGGATCAAGGCCAAGCCCGCCGCAACGCCGGTCGATGAGTCCGTTATATCCTAGCATTCGCATCCGCAGTGTTGTGCTGTGCTGACGTAAAGTTGCAACTTAGTATGCTCGCTGCCAAAGACCGGCCGAAGGGACCTCGACGGGTTGTTGGTGTTGGAAAAAGCACAGCTGGGACACACGCCTCCAAGCTCGAGCCAGTCGTCAGTGATGACACTAGCGAGTCGGGTGAGGAGCGCGTCAAGGGGTCTTCAGGAACCGGGTCGGCGTCAATCTCGTTGAGCGGGAGCGGGGAGCGGACAAACGACGACGATGGGTGGGACGTTGTCCCCGTCAAGAGCAAAAGTATCTCTCATACCCAGCTATCACTGACTCAAGCTGACGACGCGTCAGAGCCGCAATCAATCTCCATCTCCAACAAGCCAAAAGTGCCGACATCGACCTCGCAACCGCTGCCCGTCTCGACCAAGTTGCAGCGCAAGAATCAAGCTCAAACCGCGGCCAAGAAAGCGCAAAGGGAGGCAGAGGAAGCAGATCGGCAGCGACGGCTGGCCGAGCACCGACGAGGTCTCGAACGGTACGTCGGCTCTATTCTGGACCTTTGGGGCAGAGCGCTGACCGGTGGCAGAGAGCGGATCAACGAGATCTACAAGCAGAATGAGCGTAAAAAGGCCAAGAGCGGAGGCAAGGTCCTCAGCGGCGGCCAAAAGGCGACCATTGACGATAATGGCAAGCTCGTATGGGACTGATTTGTCGGTATCAAACGCACCATGCATTAGACTTGACCCGAGATGTGCGCCTCGACCTAGAATACATCCGGATGGGACTGATGGACAGACAGGACTCGTACTGCCAGTGCTCTTTTCCGTCATTTCAGTAGATCCTTCCCTTGTTTCTGTCAAGTCGAGGCTCAGGCACGAACCTCCACTTGCGGCCACCGCAACCAACAGTTGCCCCTCAGTCGCGCTCACTGAGCTACCACCATGCTCTGCTCGCTCTTCTCCAGGTCACGCCCAGAAGCTCCTGAGAGACACGACGTGCAGTCCCGCCTGGTTTCGGACAAGTGTTATACAACGCTGGCGCATCATGTCGTCAGTAGTCGTCTCGAGGACCTTCGTGCAGTGATGCGAGAGGCCAAGGTGGACTGGTAGTGAGTCTGTCGATGTCGAGTGCATTGCCAGACCTGACGCCTTGAATAGTGTGATACCGAGCGAAGACGAGCACCAGGTCCGTGGCCCCGACTGTATGAGCTACCTCGGCTCACTGGTGTAGTCCGAATGGGTTGGTTCGAGCGAGAAGCGCCGGGAATGGATCACTGGGTGCGCCAAGGCTGAAGTGGAACGGAGGCTACAATACTCACGCCGCGACAGATTCGATGGATCTGCAGGTCAAGCCCTTGTTTCTGCTGATCAGGCGCTTCTCTTTGTCGATAGCCGGTATTGGGTACAAGCGGGACGTCAGGTTGATCCGAAGGTGTGGCGAGTCGTCCGGGTTGGGGACAGTGGTGCCAAAGGGTGGATCGATTGGGTGGCGGAAGTGAGTCTACGACGTAAGACGAATGGAACAGTGCTGAATCGAGGCGTTCTAGGATCTCGACGAGGGAGTCAGAATCGGCATTGACCCAGCATTGATCTCGTACAGTACGTTGTGCATGCTTGAATCAAATGGAGCTCATGGCTCGACTCAGCTACCGCTCGTGCACTAAAGGCTCGCATCGTGCACCGGCACTCGGCCCTTGTGTTCCCATCATCCAACTTGATCGACAGCATCAACTCTTCCCGCCCATCCCGGTCACTCGCGCCAATCCACCACCACCCATACTCATTCAGCGGCGAGCACACTGCCTCAAAGCTCGCCAATCTCCGCACAACCCTACCCTCCCAACACCACGTATATATCCTGCCCGTGCTCCCATCCATCGCGTGGCTCCTCAACATCCGCTGCCAAGGTGACATCCCCTTTGTGCCTGTTGCATATGCCTATGTCGCTGTCAGTGCGGACCGCTGTGTGCTGTTTATCGATCCTCGCAAGGTGCAGAACGAAGCGTTGCGCGATCAATGGGAGCAAGACGGGATCGAAGTGCAAGACTATGGTCTGGACAAGGTCGTTGAATGGGTCAGAGAACAGGGAGAGAAGATCAAAGTGCTAGCACCAAAGGAAGCGTCCTACGCTCTCGTCGACAAGATTGGCGAGGTCCGCCCTTACCAAAAGACTTGTTCGGCAAGCTGATATCACCAGGCGCGCGTTGAGCTCATTCCGTGTCCCGTTGAAGCCGCCAAGGCAATCAAGAACCCGGTCGAGCAACAAGGTTTCCGAGACGCGTATCTTCGCGACGGCCGCGCTACGGTGCGAGAGGATCCCGTTGCGATCGACCTTATCAGCTGATACAGATCCGCAGATCCGATGGCTTGCTTGGCTGGATCATGAACTCCGTCGGAAAGGCCACAGGGTTGGCGAGTGGGAGGCTGGAGAAAAGCTCACAGAGTTCAGAAGTCGTGAAGCGCGTTTTGCGTCAGTCGATATGGCGAAGCTGATACCGCGGCTGACTCCCAGCGCAGAGGTCTTGCATATGAAAACATCAGCGCTTCGGGACCGAACGGCGGTGAGTGGTATACGTTCGCTCTGCACATCGTCTGACCTGGTCAGCGCTGCCGCACTATGCGCCTGAGAAGGGCAAGGATCGTGCGATCGACGTGAATTCGACCTACGTCATGTGTGTCCCAGACAAGCAGGCAAGCCGCACGCTGATCTGATCTTAGTGATGCCGGAGCTCAATACCTCGGTGTGTGCCTGCGCGTCTTCTGTAACCCTGTTGATTCATCACCGTCGCATAGACGGTACAATCGACACCACGCGAACGCTCTACTTTGGCCGACGTCCACCGCAGGACGTCAAGCGAGCCTACACTCGTGTATTGCAAGGTCACATTGCGATTGACACTGTTAATTTTCCGTCTGGCACGACCGGAGACAAGCTCGACATCCTCGCTCGTCGTCCCTTGTGGCTTGACCAGAAGAACTTTGGTCACGGCGTTGGCCACGGGATTGGCAGCTTTTTGGCCGTACACGAGGGTGAGTCGGTCGTCTGACGGCGCAGATGAGCCAGTTTACAGAGCTCGATAGGGCCTCAGGGTATACCCAAGCCTGCCGAATTGAAGCCTGGGCACATTATCTCGAACGAGCCGGGCTACTACCTCGAAGGCCAGTGGGGCATCCGAATTGAGAGCGTCATCATCTGCAAGGCGGTCCAAGTGAGTCTCACGGACGGCCCTGAATATGGACTGATGGAGCACAAGGCGATACCTGAGAGCGAAGCAAAGCCATGGCTGGGTTGGGAGCGGGTCACACAGGTGAGAACGGTGCGGCTGAGAGCTGCTGCGGTGGATTTATATATGCGCAGGTCCCGATCAGCACCAACCTCGTCGATAAGAATCTACTGTCCAGGGAGGAGCGCAGATGGCTCAAGGCGCACAACGAGGGCGTGCGAGAGAAGCTGCTGCCGTTGCTGACGGATCCCGAGGATGGGCTGGTGCGCAAGTACCTCCAGCGAGCTTGTCGGTAGTGTACGCTCTCCGCCATGCATTGTCTTCACCTTTGTTGCTAGGTACCCAATCTACTCCAAGGTCCAGTCCGTAGCAGATATCAATCCGGGCAAGGCGGGAGCTCGCGCCACGTGCCACAACGGCTCCGTCTGTGCTGGCCCGGGCGCCCTCCACCGGTCACGGCCTTGTGCTTGCAGGCGACTTGCACCACTTTGACCAGGTCAGACTGGTCACTACACCCATACGATCTGATCGCAAGAGCTCAAACAATACATCGCAAGCATCATGTCGGACGCACGGACTCGCAGAGTGACCAAGGAGATCAAGGGTACGTTGGCTAATCATAGCGGGGTCGATCAAGTCTCCGGCTCACACGACTGATTCGGGCGACTAGATTGCCAGAAGGACAAGGATAGCCAGATCTCGATTGAAAGTGCGTGATAGCGTGGGCGAGTGAGGCCTCGGTGGCGTGCTGATCAGACGCAGTGGTTGGCGATTCTCCATTTCACCTCATCGGCGCCTTCCCGGGACCTGTGCGTACCTCGGCTCTGTGCGCGCAGTGCTGCAATATTTGCTGAGACTACCTTCAGAGCGATACACCATACGAGGGCGGCTACTATGAAGTCGTGCGTGTCCGGCCTGGCTGTTTCAGACTTGGCTCACTTTGTTGGCTCAGGACATCACCATCCCCGACTCGTACCCGTTTCAGCCCGTCAAGATGAAGTTCATCACGTAGGTTATCAAGCCGTCATGCGAGCACAAGTATCTATACTGATTCATTGGATCACAGCAAAGTCTATCGTGAGTCGGCATAGCTCGTGCGTCCAACAAATGTTGATTCGACGTTATCAAGACCCAAACATCTCGTCTGCTAGTGTAAGTCGGCGCATCAATCCATAATGCACAACGTTAACATTCGACAGGGTGCCATCTGTCTCGGTTCGTACGAAGTTTCACAGTCGAGCATTAGCTGATGTCGATCCATTCAAGATATCCTCAAAGACGCTTGGTCGCCCGTGCGTTCATCCCTCCACTGTCTCACCGCCACAAAGCTTATAGAGAACACCAGGTGTTGACGCTCAAATCGACCCTCATCTCGCTCCAATCTCTTCTCTGTAGTCCAGAACCCAACGATCCGCAAGACGCCGAAGGTCAGAGCTCTGCCCATCCCACTTCACACGATTGCTGATGTTTGCCAAGTCGCAAAGCACTACCTCTCCTCCCGGGAATCATTCAACGACACGGCTCGGCACTGGGCTCAAGCGTATGCTCGTGCGCCGACGAGCAAGACCGCCGTGCAGGCAAGTGGCAAAGTCAAGACGGATGCGGAGCTCGCAGGGCTCGATGAGAAGAACTTGCAGCCGTTTTTGAACATGGGCTTTGAGCGGCCGCACGTGGTGAGTTGTAGGACCGGCACTCGCCAAGGCAGCTAACACGGCGCGCAGATCGCGACCCTCAAGCGGCTGAATTACCGGGGGAACAACGTCTCGAACATACATGAGAGTGTGGTAAGACGACCGCAGCCCTGTCATGTAACCAACGCTGATGATCTGCGTCACAGGTGATTGAAGAGTTGCTGAAGTGAATGAACGCGCTCGGACGGCCATAGTGTCCACTAGTATATCATCCATGCACAACATGAGATACAATCATTCATAGATCATCAGCACGCCTCGTGATACGCCGGCACCGATGCGCGAATCATACGCAGCTGGTCCACCGGCGCCGCCAGACTCTCGCCGGCACCACCAGCCAGACGCTCCATGAGCCATTTGAAGTCTGATTGCGCGACGAGCGGCAGATCTGAGCGACGCCGGGAGGCTTGCTTCTGCTTGAACGCCTCGTGAAAGTCGCGCGAGACGACTTCAGCTCGCTCAACAATCTTGGTCGGAAAGCCGGCGAGGTAGGCAACATCTGGGAATGCAGGTGAGTTGAAGGCGATAGGCTAGACGATCGTTACGTACGCGTGCCGTAGGATGACTTGGCCTTGCCGTCGATGAGTTTGTAGAGGAACGTGACGTCGCGCTTGCCGTCGTCGACGTGAGTTTGCATGTGCATGTTGCGGATGTTGGGGTGGTATGTAAAGTCATCTGTCAACGAGCCGTAGTGCGTCTGGTTCGATCAGTGAGTGTTTTGCGAGTTTGTAGGCGGTAGGACACACAGCAAAGAAGCCCAATGGCAGGGTATGGGTCGCCAGATGGTGTAGCACTGCGCTTGCGATCGCCATGCCGTCAAATGTTGATGTACCACGTCCGAGTTCTGTGAGAGGGGTCAGTCTCACAGGCTACAAGATCGGAGCGCACGGACCATCGAGAATGACGAGAGAAGATGGCCCAGCTTCCCGCAAAATCTTCGAGCACTGCCACACTATCAGTTACCTGAAGACGGCCTTTGTGTAGTTACGCACCTCGTCGAGCTCAACCTTGAATGTACTGGCACTCGCGAACATGTCTGAATACCGTTTAGCAGTCGTCAAAAGTTGCTGAAGCCACTCACTGTCGTATGCGCCCATACGGGTTTGAACCTTGTCGATGGGGGACAGTCTGTTTTTGCGTGAGCCCCACTGCTCACAAGTGCTAGGCAAGCACCCACCTGGCTCTCGAGGCAGGTACAAAGCACCCAAGTTGCGCCATGATGACACCCGCCGCCGTCATACGCATCAATGTCGATTTACCGGCGCAGTTTGGACCGGTTAGCAACACTGTACGCTGTACGTCGCCACCCAGTTGCACATCGTTTGAGATAAAGTCGGCACGAACACACATAGCGGGATGGCGCAGGTCTTCAAAGTCGATGAAGGCTTGGTCGGCTTGCACGAACTCGGGTCGGCATCGCGGCTCGTCGAGATCGTTGGATGCTTTGGTAAGTGACAGCAGGCAGTCCAGCTCGGCGAATACTCTGTAGACCCGCTTTAGTCGGATGTCTGAGTACTCGAACAACTTACCGAACGGCCTTCAACCAGACCTCGCGATCGGCGTCAAACTCCGACAGCAGTGTCCGGAAGAAGTTTCGGAACGCCACAGTTTTTGTCTCGCGCACTTCTTGGACCTTGCGGATGAGCGGGAGAGTTTCTGGGGTCGTGTATCGTGCCGCAGCCTGTTGTTGCGTCAGCGCAACACGGCGTGTGGCCTTGAAAGTGCGAACAAACCTTTGTACCGCCGACCTTGATCCAGTTCTTGGGTACCGACGTGCCAGCAGGCAGCTGAAGTTGGTAGACCTCCTGTTGTGCATGGTCAGTTTGATCGCGGCACGCTGCCAGCGAGCTCACCTTTGTACCCTGTGCGCTATGCCAGTAGTCTGCCTTTCCTCTGTTATACAGTTCAGTACCGGGTCCAGGTCCTTTCAAATAGTCACGCACTTGAATTGCTTCTTGTACCCTTCCAGGAGTTCATCCAGCTCCGCCTCAACCGCATCCACGGCCTCTACCGCAGCATCGCAATCTGCGTCCGCCCCAGGCTCAGGTACAATAGCTGCGGCGAGATCAGTACTGAATTCGCGGGCCAGATGCTTAAACGCACCATCATTTTCAATGCTAAACATGCCCTTGACGTGCGTGAGGTGAGAGGAGAGATCCGGCGCGGCGCGCAGCAGACCCGGCACGCTGGCTGACGCAAAGCCCTCTGCCGACTTTGACAGCGAGGTGAATGCTTTTTTGATCGTCTCGAACGACTACACAGCGAAGGTCAGATTTGCATCGACGTCGCAGTCGTCACCGTACCTCCACGACGTT
Organism: Holtermannia corniformis; assembly: GCA_001599935.1. Lineage (NCBI taxonomy): Eukaryota > Fungi > Basidiomycota > Tremellomycetes > Holtermanniales > Holtermannia > Holtermannia corniformis. Next base: position 42,358 of record BCIJ01000022.1, on the reverse strand, counting down.
GCGAAAGTCACGTTGCTTGCACGAGCCAGCGTGGATACGGGAGACGAGGCGCTGCAAGTCATGAGCACCCGAGGCGTCACACGCTACGCATTCACGCACCTCGAGATCGGGAAGACCCTTGGCGAAGCGCGAGAAGTCTCCGCTAAAGCTGGGGTGGTTCATCAAGTCTTCTACTGCGTCCAGCCTGTACCCTTCAGCCTCACATCTGATCATCCCTGGGATGACATACCGGTCATTGATGGCAGCGACTTGGCGCAGCGGCATCGTAAGCCAGATCTTGAAGAGACGCTTGCCTAACAATAGGTCAGCCGAGCACAACGACAGACCACAATGACGGACCAAAAGGCGTCACACAGCGCTGTAGTAGCTTGAGCAGAGTGCCCTCATCGCCGCCTTCGCTGTTGACGAGCACCTGTATCGACGTCAGTTCATGTCCTAGCTTGACCCCGTACACACCTCGATATGACCCAAGGTCTGACCGTCCAAAACAAGGTTCTGGCCCTGTCGGATGGGATCATACACATTGAAGTTCTTCTGCGTAATCAGGTCCTTGTCGAGGTTCAGACTCCTCAGATATGTCATGAGCCCGCCGAGTGCCTCGAGCGCGAGCGGCTGGTCCTTCATGCCTGTGATGGCATCTGGGATTCCAGCGTCCGGGTCTTCAGGGTTTTCAGACGGGAAAAAGGACTGTAATTCTGACAGCGTCGAGTGGGCATCGAGAAACTCGGTGCCGGGCTTCAACGCCGACCAGATGGTGGACATTGGGAGGATGTTGCGCAGGAGACGTGTCGTCGTGACTGACAGGTTTCCCTACAGCACGTTAGTTGAAAGTCGGTGATGGAGAGCCTGCACACCTTGGCGTGGACAAGCTCCTTGGGTCGGATCTGTCGGAACATGGTCTCTAATCTTGTCCCGCAAGCGTCATCTTGGAACGCCGACATGTTGAACTCGCCCGTCGATGCGTCGAGCACGCAAATGCCGAATGACGATGGCTGGTGTGGATTCTCTTGCCATTCCTATAGCTTGTGAGTTACTGCTCGGCAAGTCGATCGGGTGGCAAACCTTGATGGCCACGCAGTGATTGGCATCATCGCTCGTCAGGAAGACGCTGTCGACAATTGTGCCGTTGGTGAAGACGTTGCGAAGTTCACGGCGTACAATTGCCGCCTGTTTGGGTCCCTTGCTCTTCTCGTCCTTTTGTCGCATCGACATACTAAACGATGGTCAATGTACGGTTGTATCTCCACGGGCTGGCGCACCCAATTGCCGTCTCTGCCTGCTCGACCTTGCCAACCTTGTAGCCTGCGGCAAGGAACTTGCCGGCCCATAGCTCGAATGACATCTCTGGTACACCGACCTAGCACTGTCAGCCCGCATGCGCCACGCAAAACGGAGCGCGTACCATCTTCATCTTCACGCGATCTGTGAGTTTGAGATCAAACTCGGTGTGACCGATCATGGCATCGTCTTCGTACAATTCGTAGAATTTGCCCTAGAGCACGATCAGCACTGGGACGGCGTTTGTTCCCTGCCACGAGTTCACTTTTTGGAAGAACAGTACCTGACCGAGACATCAGTACGGTACAATCGATTACACGCGACGACGTACGGTATCGTAATGATCTTGCTTGATTTCCCAGAATTGGTGTCTGAGGAGTATCAGCTTCGCAAGCTCGCGCGAGCAGGAATACCCACTCGAACGGAGTAAACTTGGCCCAAGCTGATTTCGGGATGAAGATTGTCCGCTCATTGTACCCTGGCTCGCCTTTACGGATGCCATCTTTCTGCAAGCAGCCGTCAGCACCGTTGCTCGCGCACACGGTATTCGACGCACATCCTTGATATCCTTGAGAAACTCGAAACAGTCTTCGGCATCCTTCTTTTCCTGCCTGGCATCCATCTTGCGGATCTCGGCCTGAGTGAGGAACTGGTTGGAACTGCCGCCGCCACCGCTGTTGTTGGCTGACGGAAGCGGCTTTGCTGGAGGCCGTGATGCTTTAGGCTTGGGCTTGGCTTGAGTCTTAGCTTTGCTGCGCTTTGGTGCGGGGTCGTCGGATCCCGAGTCTACGATCATGGCCTCGGCTTCGGCTTCAGCTGCTTCGGCAGCCTGTATGGCGTCTGCGCACAGTCAGCACGGCATTCAGACCCGATTGAACATACCAAGCTCGAAGGCTGCATCGTCATCGTCGCCGTTCATGATAAAGTCATCATCATCCGACTCGACCTTGACTTTCTTTGTGGGTTTGGCTGTCCCAAGACTGTCAGCGAAACCAGCTTGGATGCGCAAGACATGCACGCTTGCTCGTAGAAGACGATGCCTGGGGAGTGTTATCCGGGTCCGAGTCATCCGAGTCGAGGTATACCGGTCGCCTCTTTGCTCGCCTCGTCTGTGCTCAGTATTAGCTCTGCGCCATCACTCACACGTCCGCCAGCGACATACGCTCGAGACGGGAAACTCGTCCTCGTCCTCGTCCTCATCCACTACCATCGGTATGGCTTCCTGCGCTATGGCCTTGCCCTTGCCCTTTGTTGGACTACTAGGCGGCTCAACATCCTTGATCGCCACATTGTCGATCGAGTCGACGACGGTGAGCGGAGATGACGCGACTGGCTGCGCGGCACTCCTCGCCACCTTTGAGCGCGGCAACGAAGCTGGCGAGCTGGCTGTGCGGGCGGCGGGACTTGATGAGTGCACGTTAGACCCGACTTTGGGCTTGCCGAAGAACCCAAGCAGGGTTTGCTGTTTTGTCCTACCGAATCGTGAGCTATAATTGAGCTGCACAGCACAGCACTTACGCCTTTGAATCCTTTGCTGTGTCCTTGGGCATGCTGACTGCTACCACTGCTGCTTGCTGACCCTGGAGTTGGAAAGTCTGAGCTCAGCACTGTCCGGACGCGTATGTCGACGCGCGCTGCGAGGCACACGTCATTTGCTAATGGGGCACCGCACAAAGTCAGTCACATGAAGAAACACGCTAGTCTGTGCTGAAACGACTCTTAATCTGGTGACGGGTTGCTGGTCCAGCTGGTCGACAGCGTATGCGACGGTAGACACTCGGTATAACATAAGCTATGCACATATCATTGGCGGATAATCGAGACGGCGGCGCTTTGTGGACGACGCCGGGCGACTGCCACGCGCCCGCGGAGAAACACAAAGTTGACTCGGTGCACCTTGACTTTGCAGTTCATAGACGCTTGCCAAATGAGTGCACCGATCAGTATATCGCTACAGAATCTGGGCCCACAGAGACCATACGGGAACGATGGCAAGATACCAGCTGGGAGCGTCAACACGGGACAAGAGGAGCGACCGTCCGAGCCAATGACTGCTGAAGAGGAGCGCGAGACGGCACCGCCTGATGGAGGCCGACAGGCGTGGACCGTCGTAACGTCGTGTAGTATCATCACGTACGTCCTGTTCGTTTGCATGCATGTCATCCCGTACACTGACACGTCGTAGCGCAATCTTTGTCGGGACAAACCACTCGTGGGGTGTGATCCAGACCAATCTGGTCGCTGCACACCTCTCGTCAGCTGCAACACTCTCCTTCATTGGAGCGCTGGCTATTGGATCCATCTCGATCTTTGCGCTCATGAACGCTTTGTTACTGCGCCGTGTGGGTGCGCGCCTGACGTGTCTCGCGGGTGTTGGCTTTGTTGGGCTCGGTCAGCTGGTTAGCAGCTTTTCGTCCAAGAATGTCGGAGCGCTATTCGTGACAGCCGGTCTGATCACTGGGTTCGGCACGTCGCTATGCTTCATCGTGAGTCTGCAGACTGAAGAGGCCATGGCATAGCTGAGATGCTGGACGTAGGCCGTATCGACCTTGCCATCGCAATACTTTGTTCTCAAGCGTGGGCTCGCCAATGGGGTCGTCTTTGCCGGCGGTGGGATCGGCGGTGCCTGCTACAGCATTGCACTGGAGAAACTGCTCGAAAAACTTGGCGTCGAATGGACATTTCGGGTGCTGAGTTTGATCACTTGGGCAGTTGGCCTGCCCGCCGCCGCATTGATCAAGGAGCGTGCGGCGCGCAGATCGCTCGTTTTCGTCGAGTGGTGAGTGACCATCACGCACCAGCCGCTCGGCCTGATACCGACCCAGGCAGCTCTTCCGTGACGGTCGCTTTGTGCTCCTCGCCCTCGCCGGTGCGCTCGGCACGTTTCCGCTCCTCGTGCCACCCTTCTTCATCCCACTGTACGCCGAGACACTCGTCTTGCCCCGCTCGACCGGTGCTCTCCTCTTGGCAGGGTGGAATCTCTCCTCGGCCGTTGGCCGCCTTGGCTTCGGTCTCCTCGGCGACAAGCTCGGGCCCGTCAACAGCTTGTTGATAAGCTTTGTCTTCAACGCGATCAGTATGCTGGCCATTTGGCCGGTCAGCACCAGTCTCGGGCCGCTCGCGTTCTTCGTCGTGATCAGTGGCGTGTCGAACGGTGGTTTCTTCTCCATCATGCCCACTGTTGTCGGCGCTGTGTTTGGTCAGTCCGTCTTGTATGATGATAGACGCTTCAGCTGACAACATCACCGCAGGCCCGTCCCGCGTCGCCGTGGTCATGGGCATGGTTGTCACTTCATGGGCCGGCGGCTATCTCATGGTGAGTAGCTCACATGCACCTCAAACTCAAACGCGACTCACACGACACACAGGGCGCCCCGATCGCTGGCTACATCCTCGACGCGGTACGCAGTGCCCGTTCTGCCCCGGTCTGTGCACAAGCTGATAGCTTCTGATAGTTTGGCGGGACCGAGAGCGGCTTGTCAGCCTTCAGGCCTGCCATGTACTATGCTGGAGGAGTGGCCTCCATCGGCGTCGTGCTCGTCTCGTTGATGCGGACTCTGATCACGAAAAAGTTCTGGATTAGCGTCTGAGTAGCTGCATAGCCCAACTGGATGCAAATGAGAAGGATCCCATATTGCACTCCCATATTGCACTCCTATCGGCGCTCGCACCCGATGCCAACTCGTTTCCCCGACAATCATCCCACTCGCGACCCAGGGACGCGCCTCGGCCGATGATCCCAGTGCAGGAACACGAGACGCGCTATCTAATCGGTGCCCATGACGCGCACAACGAACACGGCCTGGTGTGAAGTGGCTTGCGGCGCGTGCAAGCCGGCGCGTCGTGAGTGATTGCCCAGGGAGCGCGTCCTATGGGAGGATTACGTAAAGTGCTGTGTACGCGTCGGCCACTCGGTCCTTAAAGAGCTCAGCTCGCGGTCGAGTTCATCCATCACCGCCCGGTCTCACCTCATCCCTTTCCAACTCACACTACTGTTGCTGCAAGGCATTGTATACGCAACCGAATCACTGCTTAGGTCCCCCTTCTGTTTGCTACGTGTTTCCACACTCTTGCATCGCACGACCAGCCCCCTCTTGAAAAATGTCGACCGTCGCCTCGCTCCCGATCGAGACCCCTACCAAGGGTGCCACTGGCGCCTTTGCGTCTGTCAACCTTGATGGCGGCAAGAAGAACCTCTTGGCCGACCTCAAGGCTGCCCAGGCGCCTGTCGCCGACGTCGAGGCCAAGGTCGAGCCCAAGGCCGAGCTCACGCTCGAGGAACGCCAGGCCAAGTACACCGGTGACATTTTCTGCGAGGAAAAGGACGAGCCGCTGCTCGCTGAATCCACCAACCGAGTGAGTCGCCCTCGTCGGCCGACGTGACGCGTGACGCGTCGGTAGACTGTCAACGAACATGAGCTGACGCGTGCCTCAGTTTGTGCTTTTCCCGATCAAGTTTCGGGAGATTTGGCAGTCGTACAAGCAGGCCCAGGCGTCGTTCTGGACTGCCGAGGAGATTGTGAGTAGCCGTCTTAATGGTTTCGACCTTCATCTGATGTACATGCAGGACCTTTCTGCCGATGTCGCCATGTGGGAGAACAAGCTCAACGATGACGAACGCTACTTCATCGAGCATGTCCTTGCCTTCTTCGCTGCTGTGAGTGCCTTGCCAATGGCTTTTCATCAATGCTGACTAGCTCAGTCGGATGGCATTGTCAACGAGAACCTCGTGGAGCGCTTCTCAGCCGAGGTGCAATGCGCCGAGGCTAAATGCTTTTACGGCTTCCAGATTATGATGTACGTCTTACGACAGTGGTTCAGCGCCCGATGCTCATGCTACATAGGGAGAACATCCACTCCGAGACCTACTCGCTCCTGATCGACACCTACATCAAGGACCCCGCTCGGCGGACCTACCTGTTCGAAGCCATCGACACCATCCCATGCATCCGCAAGAAGGCCGACTGGGCTTTGCGCTGGATTACGGACGACCAATCGACTTTCGCCGAGCGTCTGATTGCCTTTGCCGCCGTCGAGGGCATCTTCTTTTCGGGCTCTTTTGTGCGTACACTTTCTTCAGTCTGGATCCCTGGCTGATCTCGCAGGCCTCCATCTTTTGGCTCAAGAAGCGCGGCCTCATGCCCGGACTCACTTTCTCAAACGAGCTCATCTCGCGCGACGAGGGTCTTCACACCGACTTTGCCTGCCTTCTGTTCACCCACCTCAAGCGCCGGCCGCACCCTTCTATCGTCAAGAAAATCATCGTCGAGGCCGTCAAGCTCGAACAAGAGTTCCTCACCGAGGCTCTGCCCGTGTCGTTGATCGGCATGAACGGCAAGCTCATGTGCCAGTACATCGAGTTTGTCGCCGACCGCCTGCTCGTTGCTCTCGGCAACGAAAAGGTCTGGAACTCGACCAACCCTTTCGACTTTATGGAAATGATCTCACTTCAGGGTATGTCGCATCACACCGCAGCCGAGCTCATCACTAACAATCGTATAGGCAAGGCCAACTTTTTCGAGTCGCGCGTGTCTTCGTACGCCAAGTCTGGCGTCAACACCTCTGTCGGTGCCACCAACGACCACAACGCGGTCAAGAAGGCGTTCACGGTCGACGACGACTTCTAGACTGTGGCTTTGAGGGGTATCGTGGGGCATGAGTTCTTGTTGTTGCACACTGTATGATCATGACTGGCTGGACTCTATAGAGTATGCATTGCATCCATAGCATTTGTCAGAGGTTGTCACTGTCCCGCTGCCACATGGCGATTCCAGTGATCCGGGATCGATCGTCGAGTCCGATAGGCGTTGCCATGACGATGAGCCGGGTGAACACAAACGTCACCCGCTCGGCCTGGCGCGCTCGGTCACTGGGCTTGCGGATGCGATGCGCAGGCGGCTGATCGCCGGCTTGCCTGATATGTGAGCCGCTTGCCTGTCGCATAGCTCCTCTTCCATACAATCATCCTCAACATGGGTATCTCACTCTCGACCGCGCGCTTGCTCGCTCCGGCCTCATGGCTGGTCGACTTTGCCGCCCAGCAATATGGCATGAACATCTCCAAGCCCGACATGCTCGATGTCCACAACAAGCACCCCGCCGCCTTCTCGCCCTACCCGTACGCGATCGCCGGCTTCTTTGGCCCTCAGCAGATCCTGCAACTCCTCTGGCTGCGCGAGCTCTGGCGCGGAGATTCCCAGGTTGAGAGTTCGACACTCGGTTATGTGCCGTGGTATGCTATTGGCAACTTGTGCATTGCAGCGTGGATGTTCTTTTGGGTGCGTTGGGCGCTGAAGCCGGAAGCGACGAAGCTGATGAGACGCAGAACGCCGAGAACCTCAAGGGCGCCAACGTCTTCGTGTTCATCAACTCGCTGTCGCAGCTGTACTATGTGTACGCGCTCCGCACACCCAACCCTTCAACGTATCAGCAAAAGCTCACCAACGCCGTCGCCATCACCTTTGCTGGCATGTGAGTGTCCTACCCTGCGTTCGCCACCCGTGTCTGACGTCTCATCACAGCGGCTTGCTCGACTTTGTACACAACGGCTCAGTCGCCTACTTTCCCTCAACTGCACCCAACACCTTGACCAAGGTCTTGACCGCTGTGGTCCCCCCCGTCGCTGCCTACTTCTCGCCCTCCCTCATGGGCTTCAGCATCGTCTACGACTTGCTTGCACTGTCGTACGGTCAAAACCAGCTCGCTGGCAAGCTCACCAACGGTGGCGGTGGCGGTGAGGGCTGGAGCCAGCTGCTCGGTATCACTGGCGCCGTCGCGGCTGCTGCCGTCGGCTTGAGGCAATACAACGGCCTTGGCTGGCTGTAAGAGTTGAAGGACGATATCCTGTACCGTTTCCCATGTCATATGTATCGATTCACGCTGAGATGCGGATGGGATCACCTGCACAAAGACATCGAATGAAATCAACACTATTGTACAAACACACCTTCCTGTCTTCGCTCACGCCCGAGAGCGCATCGCCCTCGTCGCCCTGACTGGCTCCTCGGCGACAGGCTTCACAATCTTGGTCGCGACCTTCTTCGGAATCTTTGACGACGCCGAGGTGGACGGCGCAACGGCGCGCGCCGAAGTCTTCGTGGTCGGCTTGTTCTCCTTGGCCTCAGGCTCGTCTGTGGCCCGCTTGGCACGGGTAGCCGCAGTAGTCTTGGCCACTGTGCTAGCCGTCGGCTTCTGCAACGACCTGGTCGCCTTGGACGGCGGTACCTGTCCTGGTCCCTGCTCAGTCGACTCGCCCAGAGGGGCTGCAGCCCTGGTGCGGACTGCAGCGGCGCGAGGGACGCGCGAAGCAGGTTGCCGGACCTTGACGGGCTCACTTTGAGTCTCAACGACCTCTCGGTGTTGAACAGCCGGAACCCGCGAGCGTGTAGCGCGTGCAGGCGGCTTTTCGTCGACGACCGGCACTTTGGCAGCTGCTGTGCGCTTTGTGCGAGTCGAGGCCGAAGCCGAAGCTGCGGTCGACCTGGCGGACCTCGATGTCGATCGCGACCGGGCAGGAGTAGGTTCTTTTGTGTACTCAGCTCCTTTCTCGTCCCTACTAGACGATGGTTGCGCAAGCTGTTGCGATTCGAGAGGTTCGTCTGTTTGCGTCACGGCTTCCGCAATGACCACCTCAATATCCTCTTGGGTCTGGTTCAGCGCCTCGAGCTCTGCTTCCATCCCGAGCCTTTCCACACCTAAATTCCCTGCGACGGCCTCCGACGGCACTTCGTACATGCCCACAGCATCCTCCAGGCTTGGCGTCGCTGGTTCCTTGCGTACCGCAAACATGGAGCGCAACCCTGAAAACATGGGCGTTGCAGGAGCAGGAGCTGGTGTCTTGAGCAAGTCACGAACACCGGCGAGCTGGGGCGTTTGCGGAGATGTTGGAGTTGCTGTGAAAAGGGTACGGAGGCCAGAAAGGTATGGTGTCTTGGGTGGTTGAGCTGGTTCTCGGAGCATGTCGCGCAGACCCGCGTACGAGGGCGTGGCGGGTTCGGCGACAGCGGGCGCTTCTTTGACCTGGTTGACGTCTTCGACCTCCTCTGAAGCATCGTCCGAGGCAAGGTACTCTGCCGCAAGCGCCTCGTCATCAATGTCTTGCTGTTCGTCGTCGTCCGAAAACGATGGCTCATCGTCTTCATCGAGCTCGCTCTGCTCTTCCTCGGCGTCTTCCGACGACACAGATTCGACTTCTGGTTCAGCCTCGTAGGGTACCACGTCACTCAGAGCGACTGTCTCAGGCGTCGGCGTCGGCGGCAAGCTGTCCACTTGCATGAGCGGCGCCAGCGGGGTATTCGGGCCCATTCGGCGCATACGGCCACCGACAACGCCACCCGTGAACGATGCAGATGACTCGACGCGAGGCCTCGTTACTGGCGTGCTAGGCAGCGCAAAGCCAACAGTCGCCCTGCGTGCTGCCGTCTGCGAGCGCATTGCGTCCATTCGCTTCTTGAGTGCATCCATCGGCGTCGCAGGTGGTTCGTTCGAAGGTTGCTCAGAGCGAGTAAGGGCTGGGTGGCTAACGGGAGATGCGAAGAAGAGGGATGTCGATTGTGGCGCGGTACGCACGGGCGATCGGAAGCCTGCAGACGGAGGCAAAGGCAGAGCACGAGGTGTTGCAAGGGTTTCCCGACGGCGCTCCCGCTGCAAGACGGTCAGTCTCAACCTGAGATTTATAGGCGCTGTCATCTCACCTCTTGCTCCAGCATGCGCAGCTCGTCCTCTCGCGCACCCTCGTCGTCTACCTCGTTGTCGCTCTCTGGCTCCGACTTTGAAAAGCGAGCAGGAGTGGCAGAAACCGTTCTACGACTTGCTTTGCCCATCGTGCCCGGCGTCGCTGGCACCCTTTCGATCGTCGCGACTGCCTGAGGTGTCGCCGGCAGGCGCTGGAAGCGCACAGCAGGACCCGCAACGTCAACGAGCGACATCCGCGGCTGCTTGACACCCTGTCGCTTGACTTGTGGTGTGTAAAATTGCGCAGAAGACCGCGAAGGGCCAGGTGTCTCGGGCAATAGGATCGCGGCGGGATCGACGTCGTCGAATGACTCTGCAGACGAGTAGGAGACGTCGGGGTCTGCGTCCTCGTCTTCGTCCTCGTCCTCGGCTTCAACGGCATCATCTCCGTGAACCTCGTCTTCGGGCGCTGCTCGCTCATCAAGGTAGTCTCGCTCTTGTTCGTCATCCACATCGTCATATTGTTGTTCAGGATTGTAGTCCTGATGGAGCCGTTCGTCTTTCAAGTTCTCCTCGCGTGCTGCAGCTGCCGGCTCGCCAAAGACATCACCAGAGGCTTCGTCTTGAAGAGCAGACACCTGTCAAGTGTGTCAATGAGACTCGAATGCTGATCGTTCGACTCACTGCATCGAGCGACAAGTCGGCGTCTTGCGCATCCTCTTCTTCTTCCCACTCGTCAGTGGCCTCGACTGCAGTCGGCTTGGCCTGTACGGCTCAGCACAAATCCGTTCGAAGTACGCACGACTCACATCCTTTGACGCTTGCTCTGCATCAAGGGTTGCTTCCGGCCGAGCAGGGACTTCGCCCGAGAGAACTCGCCTCGCGCTGCGCACAAGTAGCGCTTTACGGAGGCTATTTGGGGCTCGAAGCGGCGTCTGCACCTTGGTGGGGGTCAATATCTGCAAACGCGTGCGCGGGGCAGCGCTTGTGTGACGCATGACGCGCTTGGCTGGTTGCTCGGGAGTCGTGAAGCGTAACGGCGTAGGCGACGGTGGCGCATGCGATACGGATGCGGTGGATTCAAGGTAAATCTTGTCATTGTTGTCACCTTGTACGATGGTGTACGGTTCTGCCTCTTCGGATTCCTCTTCAGAATCTACTTCTGGTGATGGCGGTGCGAGGTGCGAAGTGGACAGGTGCGATGGCTTGAGCGGCGTCTTGCCTCGGGGTGTAGGCATCGGAACGAAACGCTTGCCCTCTGGAACCAAGCTCAACCTGTAGCTCGTCCTGCGGCCTTTGCTGGGTGTGTCAAGTACAGGCTTCTGAAGACCGCCACCGTCGGCGGCATAACGGAATTTGAATGTCTTTTTGCGGATTGTGAACCGATCATCTGAAGTCAGAAGCTGGGTTCCACCCTTGACCAAGGTCTGTGCTTCGCCTGCGGATGGCTGGAAGAGGACCGGGTTGGATCCTAGCACGGTGAGAGTACATTGCGATGTCAAGAGGTCGAAGTTGAGGGTGCAATGAATCTTGGAGACATCGGGAAAGTAGAGGCGGACCTGGTTGCGATGTCAGCTCGTAAGCCCGTGCTCAGTATTCGAGCTCACATCACAGTCAACATCGCTGTGTGAAAGCATTATGTTAGCATCGAGTGGCATGAAATGAGTAGTATAGACTTACCGCCCAATCGTGATCCTCTCGCTGTCAATGGGAAAACTCTGCAAGTCTGCATTCTTGCGGTGGCCCTGTTTACCGACGAGGTATAGCGTTCCGAGTACCGTCTGCTGGGGCGCAAACTCTGGCGAGACTGGCATGTGCGCCATCGCTGTCCGCGTCTGTACTGCCCGTGTGTCAGTACTTGTCCAAGCCGTGCGCGTTGTCGTTGTCGTAGATAGTCTCTGAACCGTGCCCGTGCTTGTTGACATCCATCCACCGGTCCCTTACGGCATAGCATAATTACGTAATACCGATCACACTGTTTGGTTCCACCTCTTATCTCGAAAGAATTCACCGCATCGTCGGCAACAAAAGTGGATCTCAAACGATTTGTACAGACAATCATGTTCTAAGGCCGCCAGAGCATGCACTGGGTACTGAACCTGTGCGCTCTCTTGGGTCTGTTACCTGTCTTGTACCACGCGCTCTTGGCAAACCGTAGTAGTGAGCTCGCCCAACAGGTTGAAATGGCCTCATCGAGCCACGTAGGCGTCGATCTTCTTAATGTGACCCTGCGGGAGCTCGGAGGGCTGCTCGCTGGACGCAAAGTATCCAGTGTGCAGCTCGTACAGGCATATATGAGTATGTAGTCGAGACACCACCAAGTTGACGTATGGCTAATGGACGTCTCTGTAGATCGAATCGAAGCAGACAACTTTCGAGGATTGGAACTGCGAGCAGTGAATGAGATCGCGCCTTATGACAATAGTAAGCCTGTCAATCAACCTCCGGTGAATGTTGAGCTCTCCACAGTCATTGCCATTGCGCAAAACCTTGATGCTGAACGCTTGCGCGGACAGGTCAGAAGCCAGCTCCACGGTATTCCCATTCTGGTCAAGTGAGTCGTCGGTGATCAGCTGTTATTCGTGAGTGGAACTGAGCTCACTGTGTGCAGAGACAACATTGCAACCCATCCCGAGCTTGGTATGGACACAACAGCCGGCTCATTGGCTCTAAGTGAGTTCTTCTGCTAAAGTAAGAGGCGCTGACTTTGATCGCCTCGCAGAAGGCGCAGTCGTTCCCGCTGATGCCCAAGTGATCTCACACCTCCGCGCTGCAGGAGCCATCAGTGAGTCTTCGTGATTGACTCACGTTCAGTACTCATCTTTGGGCCATCTCAGTCCTCGCCAAAGCGTCTCTGTCGGAATGGTCCGACTTCCGAGGCGGCTTCGCAGGAGGCCATAGCTGGGGCTGGTCAGCTGTTGCTGGCCAGTGCTCATCAGCATACATCAAGGGCGGAAACCCGGGAACCAGTTCTTCGGGTACCGGTGTTGGCGTCAGTGCTGGATTTGCACCCGCGGGGCTGGGTACAGATACGGCTGGCAGTGTGGTAAGTCCTAGTGCTGCTATTGATGAGAGCTGATCCAGTCCAAGCTACTGCCCGCAAGCCGTGCTGCGTTATACGGGCTCCGGCCAACTTTGGGCCTCGTCAGCGTTGATGGAGTCGTGCCCATCTCGTGGGTGATCATGCTCTGTATATTGATCACGCTGACGAAAGTCCCAGCCACAATCAGGACACGGTTGGGCCGATAGCCAAAACAGCGTATGACACTGCCTTACTTCTAGAGGGCATGACGGGAAGCAAGACCAGTTCGTAGTCGTGCAAGCAACAACACCCCTACGCTGACACCCATGAGACTATACTCAACACACACTCGCTCCGTTCGCTCCCTTCAAGCTCGGCATTCCGCGCGACGTCTTCATATCATCTCCAAGAGTGCCATCTGCCACAGTGCAAGCATTCGAGGGCGCCATCGCCAACCTGAAAGCACTCGCTTGGGACCTTGTCGACCCGGCCAACCTGCCATTCGCTCAGGCTGTTGTGGACGCGGACTCGAAAGAGCACCTCGACGTACTCACATATTCATTCAAGGAAGATCTGGAAGCGTATCTGGCGGGTTTGCGCGAGGTCCCGAGCGGAGTTCGGACGCTCGAGGACGTCATCAACTTTAATGATCAGCACTCGGTACGTGATGTGACTTGATCAGACGGTGGATGCTGGTGATAACACGTCAGGCGCAAGAGTTCCCGCCGGGACAGTGCTGTCAGCAGACGTTCATCAAAGCACTGATGGCTGGACAGCAAGGCCGAAAGTCGGAACGTTACGAGGCTGCCACGAAGTATGTTCAGCAGCTGGCAAAAGACTCGTTGGATGGTGCTCTGGACCAGCACGGTCTTGATGCGATCCTGGTACCGACTGAGCCATTTGCGCGGCTGCTTCCGGCTTATGGCGGGTATCCAGCGGTTAGTCATCACGGGCTTGCCGCTGTTCTGCCACGCTGACTGCTTCTCAGGGCCAGATGCCGCTCGGATATACAGAAGAGGGCGAGCCATTTGGAGCTACAGTCATTGGACGCAAAGGCAGTGAGACGACTCTACTCTCCATCATGTACGTCGCGGCCTTCTCCGGTGCCACTCGCCTTAGCCACTGATGCGCCTCAGGGCTCAGTGGGAGTCGGTCATGCCCCTCCGCCGGGTCCCACCGCGGCTCGAGCGCCCAGACAGATAGATCTACAGTAGATGTATTATGTTGACCTACGTCTCCAGCCCGAGCCGGTCTCGCGGCCATCAGACAAGAAGCCCCTGGCGTGCCACGCACGGAGCTTGTTGTGGATGAGACAAACGCGGGCCGTGGGAAAGTCGCGACTGATCAGCGAGTTACCATCAGCCTTTGCATGCTGAAACAGCTCAAGAACGTATATAGACTGCGCCACACGACGCCTGTCAGCTCGGTAGGTCGTCGAAGAACCATCATGACGTCTCGTATCCTGACCAACCCGTTGCGCAGTGTGCTCCCACTTTTTCTCGAGCGCCACCTGGCAACTGCCTTCAATAGCATGAAGAGGTCTTCCAATGCTGTGGCGAGGCTCGCGACTCGGATCACGCCGCGCTCGACACCATTGGCGACATCGTCGAGGGCTTTGACGAGCTCCCCGGTCACTGCTCTCCCTCGTTTGCCGCTGCCAGCTTTCTCGGTCCAGCCAAAGGATGAGGCGACGAAGGCTTCTGCGAGCGATGAGCCTAGCACCAGCGCTACTAGCACTGGGACCACTGGGGGTCGTACCCGTCGACCAACAGCTGCAAAATCACCTGCCGTCTCTAGCGGCCCGACCTACTCGCCGGTCCGACATTCGACTCCACCTCCTAAAGCCCCTCCTAAACCCAAGCCGCGTAATCCAGATTTCCCTATCCCTGAAGAGCACTACAGCCTTCGCTCACATCTTCTCGTCAGCTTGACAGAGGCAGTACAACTCGGCGAGGTGGAACCGAGCATAGCGGTCATCACTCCAAACGAAGGCGGAGAACATGTCTGCTGTGAGGCTGTGCGCAAAGTCGCATCACAGATAGGGGGCGATCTCGTAGAGGTTGATCTGACTGCGATCTTGGCCTTGGGAGAACACGGGCCGATGGGCAAGGGTAAGTGCATTATCAGACCTGCGTGGCGCAGTATTGATACGTCGCAGTGGCCGGCTGCGTGCGATTGGCAGAGAATCCATTGATGAGCTCGAGTGCGCAAGGGCCAGGCAACACCTTCGATGATCAGCAAGCTGCGCTGGAGGAAGAGCAGCACCTCGATGAGGGCGAGGGCGAAGAGGAGATCACGCTGCCGGGTGGAGCGCGCATTGTCCGCGTCAACCTGCCTCTTGGTAACCTTGCGAGCGCTAGCGGTGGTCCTCCGGCCGGCATGGAGCCGATGATGTTCGGATCTTCTGCACTCGGCCTGGGTGGGCAGAATGAGCGCTCATCACAGAATCACGTGGACCCGAGCATCCGCGACATGTTTGCCGATATCATCAACGCCGGTCCGAAGCCCAAGACTGTCAAGCCGCGCATCATCTATCTCCAAGACGCTGCTGGGATGCATGCAACTTTCGATGCGTGGTGGCCTTCGCTGGTCGCCGCGGTGCAGGACAGGCGACGCACATCGTCGTCAGACGCGACCCCTTCAGACACCCTGCAGCAGCCGACGACGATCGTGCTCGGTGTGTCACCCTCTCTTCTACATGTTGGCAACCACACTGGTGTCGGTGGCGCCCCATTGCGCATGATCGACGCCCGCACTGCACTCGAGACTGCGTTGGGTCTGCATGAGAATGAGGATGGCGACGAGTTTGAGCCTGTGCACAAGGCTCGCCCTCAACCAGACTCTGCCAAGCTGTGGATGAGCTCGCCAGAAACCGACGAGGACGGTCGCGCGAAGCGACATGTACGGCGCATGAAGGCTTTGGAACACGGCGTGGTTGAGTAAGTCTTCTCAGTATGCAGTGACCGTCGACTAATATAGTCCAGTTTTCCACACGCACTTCCACCTTTTGGACCAAAGCTCTCCGGTCTGCCTGCCTCTGCTTCCGCACCGAACCCGCCAGCCAATCCCATTCTCAGCATGCTTCCCCCAATCTTTGGCCAGAACGTACCGCCTCGCTCATCACCAACATCAAGTATCTTCCCGTGGAGAACGATTGCCATCATACCACCGTTGACTGAAGCGCGCGATACCGTCGAACGCTATACTCGTCGTCAGCTGCTCAATGCACTGCTGATCTCAAGAGCAATGGGTGAGCTGGGCGCAACTCTCGAAGACCCCATGTCAGCAGTCGGTGACCTCAAGAACAAGACGTCGAGTCAGCTGCAAGAATCGCTCGAACTTGAAGAGATCACCTCGCGCTTTCCATTGCAGATTCTGCCTTGGATGGAGTGCAAGGAGCTGGCGTCGTTGGCGATTGGCGCAGCTCTGCAGAGTGATATACCTCGACCTGCCGGTAAGCCGCTCACAATCAAGTGGCGTGATGTCCTGCGGGCTGCCGTGCGCGAGGGCGACAAGAGATCATACAACTCGCGCTGCATCAACATCCAAACCAATCACCGCACGCCGAAGGGTCACATCTCAGTCAGCATCGACGGTGAAGATATGGAGGATTGCCAGCCGCCGCCCGTCGACAACACGATCGAGGGCCTCAAGAAGGATAAATCACTCAACCAGTATGAGAAGCGGCTCCTCGGCTGCATCGTCGATCCCACCAAGCTGGCGTCAACGACTTTTGCGGACGTCCATCTCCCAGAGAAGACGATTGATGGGATCAGGAGCATGGTGTCAATGCCTCTTTTATATCCGGAGGCATTCAGCAGCGGGATCTTGACGAATCATTCAACAAGTGGCGCACTGCTCTTCGGCCCGCCGGGAACCGGTAAGACCCTGTTGGTGAGAGCTCTGGCTCGAGAGAGTGGCGCACGCATGCTTGGCATCCAGGTGAGTCGAGTTCGAGTGTCTGTGTCACGGTGCTGATATCTCACAGCCAAGTGATGTCAATGACATGTACGTGGGCGAGGGAGAAAAACTGTGAGTGCAAATTTGATGGTTGAGGGTGTATGTCCTGACACTTGGCAGCGTCAAAGCAGTCTTCAGTCTTGCCCGCCGGCTTTCGCCGTGCGTCGTGTTCCTAGACGAAGTCGACGCGCTGTTCAGCGCTCGATCGTCGCACGCAGGCGGTGGCAATCAATCACACCGGCAAATCTTGACCGAGTTCATGCAAGAAATGGACGGGCTCAGTTCAGCCAGCGCCAACAAGGAACACAAGGTCATGGTGATTGGCGCTTCCAACCGGCCATTCGACTTGGACGAGGCAGTGCTACGACGTCTGCCCCGGCGAATGCTGATCGACCTTCCTGGAGTCGAGTCTCGCGAAGGTGAGTGATGAGAGCCCTTCACGTGGTTCTGACCGTCCTCTCAGCAATTTTGAAGATTCTTCTGCGGCACGAGAAGCTGGCGGACGATGTCGACTTGAAGAAGCTCGCTGAAGACACAGTCAGCTTTTCTGGGTCGGATCTCAAGCGTCAGTAATCCCTGACTTTCACGCTATCAGCTGACCAGGTCGCAGATCTTTGTGTCAGCGCTGCATTCGCTGCCATCAAAGAAACTCTCGACTTGCCGTGGAAGAAGCGCAAGCCTGCAGACAAGCAATCTGCGTCGAAGGCTACGTCTCACAGCAGCAAGTCGTCCGGATCCGGTGGACCAAGTCGGGGCCCTGTCATTATCAAAGATCCGGTGACCAAGACGTCCTCCCCGGCGAAGAAGAAGGTTGTACCGGCCAAGGCCGAGCAGGGTGTGCTTCTCGACGACAACGACCCACTAGTGCAATTGGTGAACATCTATCGCAAGCACTCCGAGCAAGCACGCACTACACCACCGACAGTGACCTATACCAAGTCTTACTCAACCGGACGCAATCTCAAGGGTCCACTACCGCCCAAAGTTGTTGCATCCAAGGGTCAAGGGGCCGCCAAGCCGGAACGCGAAATTCGACGCGATCCTCCGGAGGAAGACGAAGAGGCGGACGACGAGAGTCTCTTTGACGACAACACCACCTTTGCACAGCCCTCGTCTGCTCGGGTGCCGCCTGTTCCTACCAATCGCATCATCACAGCCGAGCATTTTAAAATAGCGTTGTTGGAGATCCGCGCTTCCGCATCAGAAGACGGCGAGATCTCGGCGTTGCGCAAGTGGTCGGAGCGCTTTGGCGAGGGGGGCAGTGAGCGCGGCAAGAAGAGTGGATTCGGTACTGGCTTTGGCTTCAGCGATGGCGTTGTCAAGACAGCAGAGTACGGTCAGGTCCGGCAGGACTAGATGCATGGAAATCGCTAGCGATGTGTTCGGTCTGCTAGCAATACATTAGCAATAAAGGCAAATAGCTGCAGCTGTGTTGGTGTCGTCGTACGCGCTTCGCAAAGGTCTAGCCGCGACAACACTGTGTCTTGATAAGCTGAGCAGATCTAAAACGCTCGACAATATCGGTTCATTGCAAGATCTGGGCTGAAACTCAACGCGAAGTACGGCCGGAACTACTGCGCGTCATCGGAGCATTCGAGCTATCACATCCGAGAATGGAGTAGGTTGGAACTCGGCAGGTTCCACAACCAACGGCAAGTCTTGCATCACCGTCATTGGCGCGATACGCACGCCGTCGAAGCCAGTAGCATAGCACCGGTCATCAGGAAAGGGGTCATGTCAACCCCTCAGTCAGCAGACATGGACGTGGACAACGAAACGCCCGGGCGCTCGCAAGGAAACGAGGAGCGAGCAGCTCAGACGAGCTCGGCATATTCCACCGCGATGTTGCCTCCTGCCGCACATGCTCCAAGCATACCGTTGAGCACGATACCGACCCTCCTGCCGGCTCAATTCGCTAGCATGGTATCTACCATGTCCTTGACCGCCCGTGTGAGCCTCCGGGCGGCTGCGTTTCTCATAGAGTGTTTCCTGGAAGGGTCCCGGTACGTAGTAATTGCCTGTGTACTGAGCGAGAGCGGGTCTCATGTCAAAGTGCAGGTATAGCACCCAAGCGTCTCTCGGCATTACGAGGCGCATGATGGTAGCCGCCGTGTCATCTGCTCGAAGGATGTACCTCATCTCCAACGCCGCTGCACACGGCAGCATGTCAGAACTGCTCGACGCGGCGACGGGCAAGGGCATTGAAGACTCTTCGTGGGTTACTTGGGAGGTTGAAGACGCGGACTAAACACAGATCGCCAGCGATCCGTTCCTGCACATCCTCGACAAGTATACCAATCTGGGGATATATGTCATACATCACTCGTGCGTGCTATGAGATTCTGTTAGCTTTCGTGTTAACCTTTCCAGCTTTTCTTTAGCCGAGCTGTTCACCATGTCTGGCTTTTCCTTCACATTCTCGACATTCAATTCCGCGCGCACGGCTGCCATCGAGAGTGTGAATCTTTTCGACAGCCTTGTGAGTAGTACATCAACCTACGGTTCGCATCGCTCAATACTCGCATGCAGTTTGGCTCGAATGAAACATCGCGCGCGCTCTCTGCGATCATCACCCTTGTACGCCGCGAGTTGATCTCAGATGAGCGTTTCGAGGCAGGTAACAAGAGCAAAGTATCGAGCCTAACTGCATTGACCAAGGCCTTGACGGCCTATGCGTGCCTACAGAACGCAACTTCAAGACGCCTTGCAAGTCGCCACAAGCTCCGAGTGTAAGTTGCAGAGTCAATGTTGTACACTCGCGACTGAGCTGCTCAAAGTCTCATCGATTGCGTCGTGATCGGTGCCAAGAACGAACAATTCACCGATCAGCGAGACGACGACTGCATTCTCTCTGCCGCAGCGGTGGAATCCGATGGAGGTCCAAGCCAAGCAGTTGCCGGTCCTGGACCGTCAACAGCAGCCAGCAGGGAACAAAGAGCTTCCTTGCCCGCCCCAGATGATGCAGACGTGCGAGCTGCATCGGAATGGGAGAAGGAATTTGAGCGCCTCGTGGGCGACTCGGGTGACGATCTACTGCCAGCGACGCCAAGCGATGACCCGACACAACGACGACGTCTCGCAAAGGTCGGGGATTCTATCTACGAGATATACGATCAAGTGGAGGAGACTACCATGATCACTCAGTACCTGAATCAAGTTCGAGTACCGGCCAGTACCCAGAGGGGCCCCGACGTCGAAGTCATGGACGAAACTGATGTTTCAGTTTCCGTCCAGCACGGCCGAGAGCTAGAAGCGGGCGAAACACGGACCGACGGTCTCGTGGAGGAGGCAGGTGACTGGGTGGAAGTCGACCAAATGCTGGCGTTGGATCCTGCCGAATCCCGCGCCCTGACACTCCCGACCGCGTACAACGGCGCGACAGCGGAAGGACACGATGCGCAACGCTTGCAACTGGTCCTTCGGACGATTACAAAGCGGTTACGTGAACGTCGGCAAACGGTTCGCAAACTGCCAAGCGACTCCGTTACCGCCAACGGGTCGGAGAAGCCAAGTCGTCTTGCGCCTCGTCACAGCCCTCCGCTGGGAGGCCGAGCGGATGTTCGATCCATCGAGTGGAATGGTTCGCCTTCCCCAAGCCGGGCGTCAACGATGAGTCGCAGCCCCCCACCAGCGAGCTTCCTCGGATCACTGCCGCGAGACAAATCTCCGGCAGGGCCCAAACTATCGTTTGTGTCGGCAGTCGGCAGCGCCCTAGGTGGATCTCTCTTTTCTTCGCCATCTCTGGACCAGGATATACCACGGACAACGAGACATCGATTGTTCTCGGCGCGAAACTCTAGTTCCTCACAAGCCGGCAGCTCGCCACCCCTCAATTCTCCTCCGAAGCGGTCAACCTTGGATAGAGCGACTAGCCGAGCGAAACACGCTCTGCGACCAATAACTAGCCCCGGTAAGAGCATGCGTGCCT
Organism: Holtermannia corniformis; assembly: GCA_001599935.1. Classification (NCBI taxonomy): domain Eukaryota; kingdom Fungi; phylum Basidiomycota; class Tremellomycetes; order Holtermanniales; genus Holtermannia; species Holtermannia corniformis. Next base: position 21,497 of record BCIJ01000022.1, on the reverse strand, counting down.
TGACCCATACAAAGCGTGCTCGCAGGCGTAGGGGCTCGCGCGCGTCGAGCTCTGGAGACGACAAAGGACTAGGGGAGGCGGTCGATGTTGATTTGGAACGACCACAGACACCGTCCGGGCCATTGCCGCGCGCGCCACCGTCATCACCTCGCTCGCCGACTGCCGCGAGATCAATGTTGGAGTCTGATTGCCGTCTTGGAAAAGGGGACACACAACCGGACACCAAGCGTCAGCGTGAAGCGTCGACACGATCCGTGCACACGGTCGTGACCGAAGTGCATTCAACGTCGCACGAATCAGGACCGACGGTGAACGATTCGCTTCCAAGCGATTTGTATCCGCATGAGCATTTGGTGCGCAATATTCACCGTTTTATGAGATACTCCAGTGCCGCGTACGGTGTAAGTGATGACCGGATCATATCTCGGCAGGACTGACAAGATCGTTAGCAAAATTTCCTGCGTATACTCGGGCTGGGAAACGCAGACTTCAACTTCCCAACGACCGGCAAGCATCATGCAAACAGTTGGGCTTTCGTACGACATCTACCCCGACTGTCGAGGAAAGCTGACAAGTGACGCAGGCTCAGCACACCAATCTGCCTATCGATTCATTGCTCCTTTCGTCCTTCACAGAACCAAATTCATCCTTCGCCTACGAGAAAGCACCACCGCTCGTACATTATGTAGCCGTCGATCATCGCGCGAAGGCAGTCGTCCTGTACGTCAACTGCATCGATGAGGCAGCTTGGCTCACGTCAACAGGACCTGTCGCGGCACTCTGGGTTTGCAAGACGTCCTCGTTGACCTGACGTGCGGATACCTTGACATCAAGTTGGAGCACGGGGATGCGGACGCCCGTTATTTCGTCCATTCGGGCATGTACCACTCGGCTGTGCAGCTCACCGAGCGGCAGAGTACGGTACATCAGACATTGAGCGACGCTTTGAAACGGCATCCCGATTACGGTCTTGTCCTCTGCGGTCACTCGCTTGGCGGAGGTGTTGCTGCGTAAGTTGTGACATGTCACTTTCGCTAGAGTTCAATCACTGAGCGAACCCAAGTCTCCTAGCCATATTGTGCTCGACGCCGGTGGCGCACTTCAAGTTGCAAGCACGTACAAAAGCAGACTTCACCCATCCGCCATACACCACCCCTTTCGTGACAAGTTTCGCATCAGGACTTCCTCCGGGCCGCCCCGTACACTGCTATGCGTACGGGCCACCCGCGGTCGCCTCGTCGGATCTTGCTCGTTACGCACGCGGACTGATCACCTCGGTCGTGCAGGGCACGGACATTGTGCCTTGTCTCAGTCTTGGGGTGTTGCGAGACTTGCGGAATGTGTCTGTCACACTCTTTGAGGAAGGCCGGGTGGCCGAGGAGATTGTGGGAAGGGTGAGATTGCACTACGCAATCGCATACGTGAGCTTATCACTGCAGGTGATGGGCATCTATCAACGCAAATTCGCTTTCCAAACGACCTCAGTAGCGCGGCCCAATACCGCTCAGGCAGACGTTGCCGCGTCGCCAGAGGAGATTCATCAAGGACATACCCACAATCACGCAGAGGATGCAGGCTATCGTGATCCTACGATCACTTCACCGACCGCTGCGGAACCACAAGATGAGCAGTTGCTTAGCGATTGGATGCTTTCGCTCATCAAGACGATGCGGGCGGATATGGACAACGACAAATTGTACCCTCCAGGCAAAGTATACATTATGGTGCGTGGGTGGCTTCCGCCGTGCTTACAGCTGATCTTTCCTGCAGGAATACTTTCCCATATTTGTGACTGGCAACGGGGATAGCAAGACCGCGCAGGGTCGCAAAGAAGCCCACCGAGTCGTCCGTTCTCATTTTGCCCACGTGTAGTCTTGCGTGCTGATTGCTCGTGACAGATCTTGCGTCAATGTGATTCAGTAGAGGAACGCTTCGGAGAACGTCAGTTGCGTGTTGGCGTCCACGTCTATAACTGATCCCAAAGCAGCTATGTTTTCCAAGTCGATGCTCAATGATCACCTTCCTTCTCATTATGAACGCTCCAGCCAACTGTTGTTTGAGGGCCTTGACCAAGAACAGAAACAAGGTTTGTAGCACGATCTCCACGCTCGTTGTATTGTCATGCATATCATGCTAGGAAGTTTCAACCATCATCCGCTCGATGTGCTCTCCCCCTCCGATCCACTCTCAAAATCACTACCACTCTCATCGTCGGCAGCGCTGTGTGCCAATTCTTGTCGTAAGACCTGGTAACCCAGAGCTGCAAAACCTTGTTGCAGTTCATCGGCTTTGCCCGCATTGACGGTGGAGGCCGCAATCGAAGTCGCCGGATCGAAGACCGGCAGAATGTATTGCCTGATGACGGCAACGAGACGGTCGGCTGTGATAGACTGAAAGCAGACAAGAGGTCAATTATCGCTTAAGAGTTCAAGAGGGCGACTGACGGGTAGTTGTGCCAAGATCTGCTGTCCGTGATCGATGGAGATGCCCTTCAATTCCTCATTGGTATGAGCCGCGATTGCCTGCATTGATGAGTCTTGATAAGACGAGCGATGCGGATTGTGTACGTACTGCAGCCATGACTGTCTCCACTTTTCTGGCAAAGTCATAGGTCATACTCGACCGTGCGCCGTCGATAATGTTCTGATCCAGCTTGACCTATGAATTGTTAGCAACCACCATGGAAAAGTGTGCAAGCTTACCGTTCCATCCGCAAGCTGGCGCATGATCCGTGCGCCTTCTTCGTAAGCTTTGACCGCGCTTGGGCTCTGTTTGTCGTCAGCACGCCTTTACTCAACGTAGGCGGTCACTGACGCGATAGACGTCGAACGACACGAAGCCGGCCTCCTCATCGACGTTGATGTTGGCGCCGTACGCCAGGCCAGCACCGCGAATGTACTTCCACAGGTAGCTCTCCTGCGCATTCAACATAGCTGCTGCGAGCTGCAGCGCAGGGAGATCAGGGTGAGTCCACCCCACTGGTCCTCTGGCAAAGTGGGTGGAATAGGATCCCTCGATGCTGGCCATTGGTACAAGTACGCACTGTCGCGCGTCAGTTCAGTCCAGCGTACCAGACATGCTCACAGTCTTGCATGGTGACTTGCCCAGCTTTGTCAAGACATTCGGCGCGGAAGGCAGTGGAACCGGTGCAACGGCTTCCTGCAATGATGTCAATTAAATGACACAGAGCACGATGGAACGCACTGTCACCGGCCAGAAGTTCTCGCGCCATGTGGTTCTAGGTGACGGCAGGCTGAGCACATCGCCACCTACGACTAGCCTGATGGACGAAGGTTTCAAGACTGCCATGATCAGTGAACAGTTTCACCAAAGGCCGAGTCGGTACTCACAGTGCGCACGGATCTGCTCGAGCTTTCCAATGACCACATCCGGAGATTCTTTGAGAATCTCGGCCGTTTCGGGTGCAAAGTCGAGCATGTTGAGCAACGAGCAAGCTTCTGCCGGCGATTTGGTCTTGTCATACCGCAGGCTGCGGGCGAAGGCCGACGCAATCTGATGACCGTCGCGCTTGCGCTGCGGAAACTCCTGAATCTGCTTGGCCAATGCGATGGACAGTCTGTTGCGAGTCAGCACGGCTTCGACCATGCGAGTCACAACACTGACTTGTCCTTGTTGAAGACGCTACCGGCGATCAAGTCCCGAACCCACGCCACAGCTTCGCCGTAATTGGCCTTTTCGACCTTGAAGTAGAGTGTCAGGATGTCGGAAAAGTCGCCAAAGAACCCGAAGGACAGGCTATGAACCACGCTTAGGCTGATAGAGCAGTGATCAGCGTTTGAGATCGTAAACCTAGGTCCGTTGCTTACTTGTTCAATTGATTGATGACTTCATCCGATGACAGTACGGTACCGTCTGCTCGCTTGACGCCGAGGTCGAAGAATGACTTTTTGTACAAGGACAAATAGCTGCCATCAAATCAGCTCGGTCACGCGGCTGAACCAGTAAACTCACGGCATCAATTCGGCAGGCAGATGCGCAACGTCGAGCAAAGCGGCTACAAAGACAAAGTTCGACTGCAGTCGTTCAGCTAGTGGTATAACATGGGTAATTATGACTCACATTCACATTGGTGAAGCTCAAATCCAAGGGCAGCTGCGTCCCGTCTGCATCGATGTGCTTCTGCACGCTACCACTGCGCTGCTTCTCGGGCGCGTTGCTAGCAGTCTCCACGGGGACCCAGTTGATGTTGTTGATCTACAGATTCAGTCAGTTGCAAGTGCCAAGTCACGGTTTGGTACGAACATCAGGAATGGGAAAGGTTGTGAGCATCTCCTCCGGGATCGATGTATTGCTCTCAGTGATCGAGTCCTCCAACGCTTTCTCGAGCTTCTTCAAGCCGTCCTCGCCGAGTTGCTGCCGTTGAGCTTCGAGACGAGCTTTCTCGTCCTTCTCAATCGTCTCTGCGAGGGCGGCGGACGGTTTGCCAATGACCGTGAGGGACGGCGCGGTGACGAAATACCTTGCAACACGTTAGTCGTATGATCAGAACCGAGCCAGCACCCACTTGTTCAGGATGTCTGCCCATTCCTTCTTCGACCAGCCCTCCATCGCTTTGTAGTCCTTCAAGTCCTCGAACGACCCCGGCAAGTCTTTGCCATCCTTGTCGCCGTAGAGGAAGTCTAGAATATATCAGCTGGTGTCCGAGCAACACCGAAAGCTCCTCACCGGTGACAACGCAGTCAGCCAAGACTTCCGAGGCACCAGTCTCCATCGCGTTGAGCATCTTGCGCTTGTCCCGGCGCAGCACCAAGCCCATGCGCTCCATGTCGATCCCATCGTTTTCCACGATGCCCTTCAAGACGTCCTTGATCTTGCCACCGATCGTCTCGAGCTCCTCGGCCGGCACATCAGACACGTAGAGCGTCATCTCGGCCTTGCTTGCGCGATCTTGCGTGTAGAGACCGATACTTGTGGCAAGGGGTTCGGGAATGTCGACAAAGGTCTTCTGCAAGGGACTGACGGACGAATCGGTGAGGTAGCTGCCGAGGATACCGATCGCCATCCCTGTCAGCGAATCCGTCGGTGAGTATCCCAGCCACGAGATCTGGATCTCGCCGATCGATTCGTCTTGTTCCATGAACTCGACGATTTTGGTCTTGGACTCGGGGATGGTGATGGGCGCTGCCGTTGGTGTCTCGACAAACGGCCGTTTCCAACCTTTAGGCGGAGTGAACGGCTCTTGTGCATTTAGCGAGTTGCGCTCGATGATAGTGGGTTCGACCTTGTCGTTGAGAATAGCGAACAGCTGATCTAGTGGCACTGAGCCGTCGATGTGGAGACATAGCTGCGATAGTCAGCCATGGCATCTAAGCCAACCTGAATGACTTACATTGTGCGGCACGTAGTAAGTGCTGTGGTACTCTCGGACTGTACAGCAACATCAGCGAATTCCCGGATGGGCGAACAACCGACTTTGCTCAACCGTCAAGACCCTCAGATTCTTCATCAGACCGCCCGTTTCACTGCGATACGCCGATTCAGCCGGGTACATCAAGCGCTGCATTCTGTGCATTGTCAGCAACATCTAAGCTCTTCAAACGACGGGAGTCAACCCACTCGAGTGCCATCAAGTCGCCCGATTGATTCTCGCGCCCTTGCATCTCACTGTAGACTACACCGGCGTTTTCGCCTTTGCCGTTGACGTGATGGACCTGCGAAGGCATCAGTAAAACTCATAGCCAGTGGGAGGTGCGAACCTCAGTCACAAAGCCGGCTTTGGTGATGGTCGGATAAAGGATGTGATCCACAAACACTAAAGTGGGTTAGCAACAAACAAAGTGCAAGCTTGACACCTGCTGACCTGGCAGCATGTTGAGGAACCCCTCGGAGCCGGCAGTGGCGATGGTGTAGGCCGTGTCTGGTAATCGTCAGCTGGGATGATCAGTTCGCACGCAGTACATACGATCATTGGCGGTCCATGCGTTTGTTCCAGAACCACCTGCGCGGTTTGCGAGGTTGTCAAGCACGCCCTTGTAAGGGTATGACTTGGAGCCGAGGAAGACGAGACTTGGCCACGTCAGCTTCGACTACTACCCTAATCAGGGCAAGAACTTACTGCTCGAGCGTGTGGGGCCGACCAGTGTCATCGAAGACTGCAAGGTCAGTCTGATGATTTCGGTCAATGACGCAACATACTCTCCGATGCAACTACAAAGAAGCCGTTTGTCTGCAATGTCAGCTTAACATTTGATACGAGTCCAAACTTACGATCGGAGCTGTCATATGGTCAGCTTGCCTTTCACGGTGCGCATGCTCAGGACTGACCCTTGTGGCCGCCAACGACGACGGTCAAACCCGTCTTCCGGCTTCTCCACTTGCTCAACTTGACCGGCGCATAGTCCAGATCAAAGCTCTTCAGCAACTCAAAGTTCCCATAGTCTTTCACCACGTCTTGCGCTTGTGTGACGCTGGCCATAGTCCTTTGCTGTTTCCGGGGCGTGTGCGTCGTGGAATCGAGCGAGCTGCGGGGTCGGATCGTCATATGCCTTGCGAGGTGGGACGTGGATCGAACTGCTTGGAAACGCGCTGGTGCTCTCAGGGTTCTGCTGAGAAGCCTTGCGGGGTTGAGCATGCAGCGTCGATTTGCAGTGAACACAAGAAAGGCGAGGAAGGCAAGGGGAAGCTCAGTAATCGGTGTAGTCACGTGAGTAAACTCCGTTAGCGAGGACGGTGCGCATCAGTTGTACATGCTACTTCACATCCATCTAGACAACTGCTTTAGGCTATGTACAATGGCGGCAACACTGCTCAGAGCCAGTCTGGCGGAGCGTTCGACAAGGATTCCGTTCCCAAACTCACGGAATGCGGTCTGTGCGAGTGTGGCGGTCGTTTGGGCGGTCGTTTGGGCGGTCGTTTGGAATGTGCTCGAGACCGTCAGAGTGTCATGGTCTACGAGCGCTGGGATGCCCATCGATGTACTCTGTCAGGCATTCAGAGCTTTCAACGATACCTCTACTGGCCTCATGTCGCGTATCATTGCTATGTGTAGGACTAGCGTCAGTGCACAACGCCGTATGTCCATCGGGCAACGCTGATACGAGGAAAGTGATGACCCTACCCAGGCTGATCCTTTGGAGAGCGTAGTAGACATTCTAGCAGCTGTGCATTGCGGGATAGAGGTTTATCGACGACAACGTGCCACACAGACACCCCTATTGTTCCTTGAGCCTAGCCGCACAGTCACTGCGGGCCAAGCCGATGGCTGTTTTTCGGTGGCCACGTAGCAGTTGCCGTGGGCGCCTCGTGGGCACTGAAAACTGCCGACCAACCATAGCCACCTCGTAAACCACCCAAAGTAGTCATTGACAGCTGTTACATAAGCCACAAATGCACCCGTGGCCATCATAGTCAATTTCATGTTGCCTCCATAGCAACCATGATAACCACGGAACCAGCACGCCAGCAAAACAGCCATGATAAACGCCTGCACTTCGGCTACGCTGCAGCTACGGGTGAGATCACGTGCTGGCTTTTGGTCAAATCTGCAGACGGTTCTCACGCTGGCTCACTGAGTGACATCCACCGTCTACAACCACTAAATTCCTTTCTTCGACTTGAAACTTGCCTGAAAGCTTCCCATGCCGTCTTACATGCTACCAGAAGAGGACTACGAGACTTTATGGGCGCAGAACAAGACCATCGTGTGTTCGCCACCCATGTCTGAGCCGCAGCTGACTTCCAGGCAGTATAACAAGCGTTTTGGATGGTGCAAGTGTCCCAAATGCATGCTGAAGGGTGACCGGCAGGGTCAGAAGATCCGCGGGGACACATTCAAGCGGCACAAGGAGGAGCAGCTGCAGCTCGAACGGCACTCGCGAGTGACGACATCATCTACCCAGCCAACACCTGTTCCTACGCCCGTCCCTGCCCCGTCACCATTCACTCTTGCCTTCCAAGCCCCTCGTCAGCCGTCTGCAGGTCCATCTCAGCCATTCATCTTGCCCGAGCTCCCCTATTGGCACGCCGGTGGCGACGACGGCTATAGTGCGCCTGGTAGCCCTACAGATGCTATCGCGGCTGCCAGCAGCAGCCAAGCATCTGGCAGGAGACTGGTAGACGACCTGCCATCAGAAGATGGCGCCAAGAGCAGCAGCAGCGCCGAGATGGACCAATTCGGCTATCCTCGTCTTGCAGCCGCCCAAATCGAGCTCGAAGACAAAGACGACGAGCCAGATCACGCTGTAGATCCAGAGAACGATGGCTCCGCCATGGACATCGACTCGATACCGCTACCGGCCTCTACGGTGCCTACACACGTCTTCCATCCCAATCTACATGATAATCTCGACGTGTGGCCTCATCCAATCCCTCCCACTCTTTCCTTCGCAGCTCAGCCGCCTGCTACGCCGACTCGCCGTCCACACGCTCTGCTTGCCCACGCCATCGGCTTGATCGTTTTGGCCTTGAGCGGCTACTTTGGTCTGTCGCGGCGCGGCTGCGACTTCGCCATTCAGATGATCACGGCACTCTGCAAGTATGTACACGATGCGTGCTCGGCTGCGCTGCAGGGCGCTGGTCCGCAGATGGATTGGGCCGGTCCATCGACGCTGAGGACGGCGCTGCGACACATGGGCCAGCCAGAGCTCATCTCGCATCTAGTCTGCCCGAACGATGAGTGCTTCGAGGTCCTGTATGACTTCAAATCACCGGACGACTACCAGGACCTCGGCAAGGTCCCACTCGAGTGTCCTGGCTGTGGCGCAGCCTTGCGAAACGAGGCCGCGACAAAGCTCAAAGCTCTGGTTTTTCCTCGCTCATCTCTGGCCGCCGAGCTACAGCACGTCCTCTCAGTGGACAAGATCGAAGCGCTAGCATTCAGCAGAGCCAAGCGCAAGGCTACTCGCGACGCCGCCGATGCCGAGACAGCGCAAGCCGAGTTCGATACGGCTATCCGGCTTGGTACACCTTTGCCTGCTCCTCTCAAGATCTACCGAGAGCAGGACGACGGTGCGCTTTGGCAAGCAGTACTCGGGCCCGATGGCAAGCCACTTGCGCAAGCCGACGACGACGTTCTCACGCTCAATCTCGCTATCGATTGGTACAACCCGCACAGCATGACAAGCTCGGCAGCGATCTCTGTCGGGCCCATTTCTGGCCAGCTTGCCGACCTGCCAATCACCCTGCGTCGCTCCCTGACGCTCACGATGCTGTTCGGCATTACACCCGGTCCAAGTCAGCCAAAGCACCACTTGCTTTGGAAGCTGCTGCTGCCTCTTGCCCTGGAGCTACGGCACGCCTGGGCGCACGGTCTTGTGGTGCCAACGCCCGCCTACCCAACAGGGCGCAGGATCCGAGTCAAGATCGGTGCTATCTGCTGCGATCGACCGGCTGCGTGCTCGATCATCGGCGCACCCTCGTATTCGTCGCCGCAACATTGCTGCTTGCGCTGTAACGCTGTCAGAGCTGCCCTCTTGACTACTCAAGACTTCGCCCTGAAGGATTACGGGTCTATCAAGCGCGCTGTCATGCAGCAGTTCAAGCAGCTCGAAGATCGGATAGCAGAGGCAGAAGCCAAGCACGCAGTGGCCGAGCAGAAGCGCGTCGATGACGGTCTTCAGCGCAAGAAGCCGGTACATCTCAAGGCCAAGCCGTTCCCTCAAAGTCAGCGCTTGAATATTGCCCGACAAGTCAATCTTGCAGTCGGCAATCTCTCTGCACTCGATCTACTGCCGTACCTCGATCTCGGCGCTGCTACGGTCTTCGATCCGATGCATGCTTGCTTCTCGGGCTTTGCCAAGACGTACTTCAAGCTCGTTTGGATCGATGGCAAGCACGACCTCAAGGAAGCCGAAGACGAAGATATGTCTGCTGCGGAAACAGACACATCCGCAGTCTCTGTGGCCTCCGCTATCCCTGGTGCCAAGCGCAGACGGCTCGCAGAGCCAAAAAAGTCTACACCGGGTGCCAAAGTGATCTTGCGCAAGAGGGACTTGGTCTACATGCACGGCATCCTTGCCCAGGTCAGTATAATCAACATTGCAACGTCATATAACTTAACTGAGCACAGATCTGCCTGCCAACATGCGTTACAGGTGTGCATCGCAAGTTTGGCCTTCCTGCAGCCGGCAGTCCAACCGCGGACGACTTCCGGTCTTGGATCCAGGTCATTGCACCTCTTGTTCTGCCTGTCCTATGGGCAGATATCGGCGACGGCTCGACAAAGCAGCACGACCGAGCCGACATTCGCAATGCCAAGCTCACGCGCGACGAGCTGACGGCCTACCTTGCCTTCAGCGAGATCCTGAACTTGTTGATGCGGCCCGTGATCAGCAGCGAGCAGATCGACATCGCCCAGGGCCTCATCGTCAGCTGGCAGAAGCTCGTATTGCGCCTACATCCGTCCCTGGTCGCCTGGACCAATATTCATGTCATCAAGCACATCTGCGACGATATCCGGGCTCATGGACCGGTGTACGGCACCTGGTCTTTCGTCTTTGAGCGTATCAACAAGCTCCTCAAAGAGATGAACACCAACGGGCGCTCGCAAGACCTGGTTTCGACGGTGATGACCGGCTTTACGCGATCTCGGCTTATTCGACCGCAAGCCGACAAGCTGGCAAGTACTTGGGCAGATTCTGGCTCTTCAGCTGCACTCAACATCAAGCGCGTGTTCGACAAACACCTGCTACAGGCTCTGCCAGCTGCAGAGCAAGCAGCGGCGATGATCGCCGAGTCTGACGCGCAGACAGAGGCCGATACGGCTCAGGCTCGATCAGACGACATCCTGCAGGGATTGGGACAAGCGCGAGCCGATTCTCTATCGCCAATCGAGGCTCGCGCGCTGCAAGACTGCTACTTGCGACGGTTCGGGCTCAAAACGCGCTCAATCCATGATTTCTTGCCGGATCGGAGCTTGCCATTGCTCGGCGATGCCATCACGCGATATTCGTCAATCAAGAATGGTCGGCGCGTCCTCAAAGCTGCTGCGTTTGGCAACATCGTCATCAATCCAGCAGACATGAGCTTTGGCGAGATCCGGGACAGCATCGTCCAGAGCCGACAGCAGCGCGTGGTCTTGCGCTGCGATCTAGCCAAGAGCGGACGCTGCGGCGTAATCATGTCCATTTTCCAGCACGTCATTACGATCGATGGCGAGCAGACAACGCGCTTGTTTGCTGCAGTACGATGGATGAAGACCTGGGAAGGACCGGATCGGTACGGTTACTCGCGATTGTTAGTGTATTTTGCACCAAACGTGAGCTGACACATCGCCTAGTCCCTACCTGAATATTCGCTTGCACAAAGCCGGTGTTTTGCAAGACCTTCAGATCATCTGCTTGCGCTCAATCGAGCTTGAGTCGCTGCGACCGGTAGCGGTGCTGCCGGTACGCTCCAATCCGGCTTCTGCAGCCTCAGACTTGCTTTGGGCGACGATACCGGTTGACAGGGTACGTCTGCCTGCTCTGTTAGCTTGATATTAACTTGCGATAGCTTTAAATGTTGTTCAGCAGCTACGGGACGGGCATGCAAGTCATCGCGTGCTCATCCGACGGCTTCAGGATCTTCTGACGTGAGCTCACTCGAGTATTATTAACATATATACGCAGATACATCAACATTTCGAGCTCTGTACAACACAAGCGGCCCTGCTTGCCCTCGGCTACTCGTCCTCGTCCTCGTCCATCAAAGCACCATCTTCGTCCTCGAGCAGAGCGCTGGCGCGCGCCATATCGCCGGCGGAACGCGCGTCCACGATCGCGCGGAGCTCCCTCATCGACCTGTGCCGTGGCAACTCGATGTGCCTATCAACGGCTTCCTTCAGGTCGCTGTGCTCTGGCTGCGCCAGCAGCTCATGCAGCGGCGGCAGCAGGTCATCGCCTTCACCCAACTGCGGGTCGTCGTAGAGCGTCTGGACCCACAAACGGTGCCGGTTGTCGAGCAGGATCTCGTCGTCGACCATCGAGCGCGTGATGATCGAGCCTGGGCCGGTGGGCTGTGGGTCCTGGGTCCCTGGGATGCGAGGGCGGACCAGGGGAAGCTCGATCTCTGGCCAGAGCTCACGAGGGACGTGGAATGACGGCTTGCGCGAGATCGAACGGCTCTGCGCGGCCAGGATCTCCTCTTCAAGCACCCAGCATGCCAAGCGCATCTACAGGTGTGAGTACGGTGCTGTATCACTGATCAGAGCTGCAGAAACCTGCCTCGTGCGACCACCAGCGCTCATCGGCGACCAAGCGCACCTCGCCCTTCTCGCGCGCAGCGCACACACCGCGCTTGACGGCAATCGACAAGTAGATCTCATACTCGTCAATCCCGTCATCGCGCACGAGCCCGTCGTCGATCTCGCCATTCTTGTGCGTCTTGTACAGGAACGCCGGACAGTGGGTGCTGCTCTCGAAAGCCCAGGCGAAGAGGGCCCGCTGACGGCTCTTGTTGAGCAGAGACGACGGATAGGCCTTGCTGCGAGCGGTAGCAAGCTGAGGCAATCAGTGAGTGCTTTCGCATGTACCAGGACATACGCTGAGCCCGCGAACCTTCGTCTTCTTGCTAGACGATTGGCGAGCCGCCTGCTGCTGCTCCTTGCTGCCCTCCTTCTGGCGTGCATAGCCGCGGCTAGCAGTGAGCCAGTACTGCTTGACGGCGGCGCTGATCACCTCAGACGACCACGCCGTTGCAGCTTCGCGCTCAGCAACCGCGCCGCGCACAGACTCGAGAAAGGACGCCGAGCTGCTAGATGTAAGCACTCTGCGACCTCGACAGGCGTATGTACTCACTGCTCGTCATCTGCGTCTTCCCAATTCGGCCGATACACATTCTTGTGCGAGGTTTGGCCCTGCTCGACGATCTCGATCGAAGCGATGCCATCCTCGGTCGACTCGGGCCAGATCTCGAGGTCGGACATCACCGGCTCTGTGGCATGGGCGTATTTCTTCCACACGAGCTTGTGGAAGATGAGATGCACGGCATCCTAGAAAGGTAAGTTCATGTACGACGGGAGTAGAATCGACAAGAAACTCACAGAACACTCCCTAGGCACCTCTACGGTCTTCCTCGGCTGCTTCCTGGGCCGACTTGACCCCTCCCGAGCCCCGCCATCCTCTTCCAGTGCGTCCAAGCGCGCCAGAATGTCCCGAATCCGCTCATCGGTCCGTGCGCGCTCGTCCGCCGCACCCTCAGCACGCGCTGCTTCGATGAGCGGCAACATCTGCCCAACGGTGTCATTGAGCTGGACGCAGCTCTGCCGAAGCTCCTTGACTGCATCCATGCCCATGCTCAAGGTCGTAGCTACCGACTTGGACAAGCCCTTCGAGCTCAATGTGCTTGGGACCCAACTTTCAGGCTTCGGCAAGCGAACGGATGCGACGGTCCTCATGGCGTTCTTGCGGGCATTCTGGACGTGCGCGATCTTGTCCTGGAGCGAGGCGTTGGGATTGGGAAAGGGAGGTGGGTTCTCGAGCGGAGCGAACTCGAAGGCGCCTGATCGGGTGGTCTTCAGCCGGTTGTTGGACTAGGTAAGCCGTCAGATTCTGCTTTGGGTGTGTAGCTGACGGTCACAGCTTTCCAACGAACCATTTTACGCTGAAGATGAAGCAGCCGTTGGAGACTTGTGGTGGTTTGATGGTAAGCTGTGAGAGACGCCGAGGAGGACTTCAGGAAAGTTCGCGGGTGTTGGAGGTCAAAGTGTGATAAGATGCTGTGGATGCCACGTCATGATGCTTCATTCTGTGCGGTGGTCACATCGCCGGCTGCGGGATACGGCTATCGTCGCTGCCCGTGCAAAGGACTGACGAAGTGACCATCATGGCTGCTACATGGGCGAAAAAATGTGACCCTCGACGGTCGATACATGGGAACAACGTGGTCACATCGTGGCTACATGAAATTTGCGTCTACGTGGCGGCTACCGTGGCCACGTCGTGGCCACCGAAAAACAGCCATCGGCTTGGCCCGCAGTGAGTACTCGTCAGCTACCGTACTCGTCATCCACCATGAGTAGTGAGATGTCGCAGTTTGACATGTTAGCCGCTTGGCGAGAAGAGTACGTGTGGTGGTCCAGTGTTGTCCGACTGACGCTCTTCAGAATGAAGCGTCGCGACCCCAAGATCCACCCAACGGAAGCTCACAAGACTGAGGTCCCCACACTGCCCTCGGCTGGAGGGAAGGCAGTTGAGATTGGACAGCCTGAATCTCCTAGGTATGTGTGATCCTACAATGCTTGATGCACAGGCTGACGCTGCGATCCAACAGCGCTAGCGAGCGGTTCACCGAAGATGTCATCAGCAACATTGTCCGCCAGTCGGACCAGGCGGCGCTGGCGTGCTGGCAGCTCGTCTCGTACGCCTACTACCGCATCGCGACGCCACTGCTCTACTCGCGCCCGGTCAAGATCACCCACGTTGATCGCTGGCCAAAGCTGTTCACTGGCGCGCCACTGCCCAAAGGCGAAGAGATCCACGAGCATATCGAGGATTACTTCCGGAGTCAGGCCAAAGCGACTGCTGAGAACGCCGTTGTCTCGGATGAGGTGCCTCCGAGCAGCCCGCGGCTTACACCCAAGGCGGACTTGTTGCTTCTCGTCAGCAGGATCCAGTTCGACTACGATTTCGAGGTCTCGAGTGACCACGAGCCAGAGGAGATCATGAGCAAAGCGGCGTGCTCGCTGCTGCCCAAGCTGCAAGCGGTGTGGTTCTCGCAAAGTCTTCGCAGCTTCGACCCTGAGAGTTCGAGTACCTTCACGTGCTGCTATACGCTCTTCAGTCTGCCCGCATCGCGCCTGTTCTTTGGCCCTCTTGCACTGCCCGAGACAGCGCGCCCGGTCGCAGATCCTTACCACAGCCAGCTATGGAAGGGTCGCATTGAGAGACCTCGCCGGCAGACGCAGAACAGCAAGCAGCTCGTGCTGCTCGAGGGCGCACCCTACGACATGCCCCCGGCCTTCCTCGGTCCCAACCGTGAACTCCACCTTCAGCCGACCATTCCCCTTGACCAGCTCGAGCGCCGCTTCAAGCGTATCGTCAAGGCGCTCCTCATTCGGGTCTGGTGGTCCCTCGTCCAGCGCGACTACAAGATCATGGCCCCCTTGGCCATCTACGGTATCGGAGCGCCCGCACCGGGGCGTGCACTGCACGCTGCGCTCTCAGGCCTACCCGAAGAGACGTACAGCCCGTCAAAGGAGGCCGCACTCGACGCACTCGCCAAGACGGGCGATATCGTTGGCGACGAGGCCGAATGTCAGCGTCGCATCGAGGCCCTCCTCGAGCTCATCCTGGTCAAGCACGGCAAGGTTGAGGCACTGAACGGTGTCACGTTCGAGCTGGGAGCCAAGAAGGCCGGGTTTGAAGATGATTGGCCCCTGTAGTGTTGTGAACATAGGCAGCATGTCGGAAACTGTTTAAAGCTTGTCTAGAGACCGTCGTATGGATTTGTGCGAGCCATCGTCGGTCAGATGAGCTGCCACTCGGCAAAGACATTCGTGACAGAGCAATCTGAGTCCTTTGTCGAATGACGAAGACACTGTACATTCATGGACTCGCTAGTTCGCTATCGTACTCTACTCATCTACAGCTCGGGCGCTCCGCCGGTCGGCCGCGCCTGGCCCAGTAGCGCCGTCAAGACGGCATTCACACTACCAGTCGTGACAATGATCACTCCTTTCGAGATCGCCTCGTCGAGGTGCTCGCCAAACGTCGGGGCCCTCTTTGCGGCTTCCTTTACGAGCTCCTTCAAGACTTCGGACTCTTCATCGTAGGCCTCGCGGTGCATGGCGCGGAGCTCGGCTTCGCATAGGCGACGTCGGTTGACGGCTTGACGCCAGGTCCACGTCGCCAGCAGAGCAAGCCCAGTGGAGGCCACCAGCCCAGCGCCGATCCGGGCCGGCCTTCTTTCAATAGTGCGCGGCTGCCAAGGACCGCAGCGATGGCCAGTAGGAAGAGCATGAGCAAGCGTGGAATCATGGCTGTGAGCACACGGTGCGTGTCGATCTTCAAGTCTGCGAAGTCAATCAGTGTCTGGTCCTAGTCAAACGATAGACTCACTCACTGAGGTGCGAGAAGAACGAAACGAGGACTACAGCATACATGAAGATTGCCGCTAGTATGCTGATGCAAAGGTACAAAACGCCGACGACTTTTGGCTGCTAGCCTGGGCGGACGGTTGGTTGGAGCTCATTTTGACTCTGGACATGCTTGTCAGCGAACGTCGACTGAAAAGAATTCACGCTAGTAGCGGATCACTCGATGCCCACAATGGTGTATGAATATTGGAGGACAGAGGCAACTCAAGCGTGAAGACCTACCTTCGCAAGACTGCCAACCTCTTGAACATCACGAGCGATCTCCCCACTGGACGAGATGGTCTCTATCCTCAACCAGAGCTTGATTCTGGTACGAGGGGTTGGTAGGGTGGATTGACGGCGCGCTTCCTGTGCTTAATCATCAGCATCAAGGCATCTTCCGCCATCATATCGCTCGCAATATCAGACGTCTTGTTTCAGCGCAGGAGACGTTTCAGACTACAAAATGATTTTTCCTTGAGGTGGAATCGAACGATCGACTCGCCTCTGGCTGGAAAAGTTGGTGCTGCGATTGGTCAAGACGCGAGCGGTCAGCAGCAGACCTGTTATTTAGCCAAACTTTGGCCTAGCCTCTAGTGATCACGTGGGCAGTTTGATTTGCCTTTGAGGGGTCCGCTTCGCCAACTCAAAGCCCGGCGCCTACCCGTCAACCAAACTTCAAACCAACTCAAAGCACTTTGGTTGACTTTGGTTGACTGGTTTGAAAGCGCGCGCGTAGCCAAAGGCGGTACTTAGATTATATGTAGCTTGTATCGCCATACAACACTGTACAATCCTCTATCGCCCGTGCGCCCGCGGCCTGTCTGCGTTACTTGCGGCGTTTCTTAGATGGCGACGGCTCCGCTCGCTCCTTGGCCTTGCGCTTCCCGTGCTGCCTCTCGTCGTACATCTGCTTGAAGTGTTCTTCGCGCAGTAGTCCGTTCGTGTACCACGCCGAGATGCACAGCGACGATCGCGACGTCTCCGACAATAGGCTATGCCGTCGGTCGCTGATGTTGAGGCCAGCGTACGAGAACGCACGCTCGACGTCCACGGATGACGCTACGTGATCCGTCAGCCGTCGCGAATCGAGTACACACACCCAGGAATCTTACCTGGAGCAGAGAGGACGTCGATTGCCAGTCTCTGCAGTCCGCATTCGACCAATTGCTGACTGATCTCGTGGCTTGTCCACCACCGGAGAGGATCTACACAGCACGGAGCGCCTTTGTCCGTGCCCGTCACAGGAACACCCGTCAAGAAGCTCATGATGATGTCCCCGCACGGATCGGCAATGCGAAAAAGCTCTGCAGACAACCCGAGGTGGAAGCCACTGCTTGTCGATGGTCCCTGATGTACGTGAGCATCTTGTATCTGAGCGTCCCTTGCTTACCGCCGCTTGGGGCCTGCTGTCGTACCCGGATGGTCGGTAACGAGAAGTCCACAGCTCCTTGAGCGCCTCGACTGCCTCCTCCCGCTGACTGGGCGAGTAGCGGCTACTCCTGAAGTAATGCAGACGACAGGAAGGGTGCAGCACTGTACGATTTAAATAGTAGTTCTGTAATGCTCGGCAGTCAGACTCACGCAGTGCTATCTTCGTCAACATGCAGTTATCGGCGATATCCCGGTACTTGGACGTCATGTTGAGGCCGGCGCGCAGCGCTAGCTTGACTGACGGGTCGAACCGGTCGCCCTCTGCCGCGTTGAGGAGTTGCCGCTCGATCGTATCGAAATCGGGCAAGATCGACGCCAGCGTTGGATACTCGAGAGTTCTGCTGTCCGGCTCGATCGTAAACCGGCTCATGCTGTCCTTGGACCTCTGGTACTTCTGGGTCAACATCATGAAGAGCTAAGTTCGTCAGCGGTGACGTATCGAGCCAGATATTGGACGTACATCAAGCGGCTCGACCATCTGCTCCATCAAGAGCCACTCTCTCTCTGTCAGACGCCAGGATGGTAGAAAGCTGGCCTTGTCCCTGTCGCAGAGCTTGTAGAATTGCTCGCTGAAGATGTCAGCTTGTCACGACCCGGCCTAGCCCCGGCTCGCACCACCGAATATTCACAGAACTCATCTGAGATTCAACCGGAACTCAGTCGAGGATCATCTGGAACTCAGCCGGGATTCATCCGGAACTCAGCCGAGATTGTGGGATTCAGCTGAGACTCATTGAGACTCAAACGGTGCTCATGGAGAGGGATTGAGAGGGAAAAATGAAAGCCTGCTTTTGTATATAAAGCCTGCCAGAATCGCCCTTGGGTCTTCTTCCCAAGGATCGATTCTCATATGTTACTTGTGCAATCCTAGCACTGGTCAACAGTCGACAGCTCAAGATCAACGTCAAGCCTCATCTCCGCCTTCGTCGTCGACTTCGTCATTGCCTGCTGCGTTGCCACCGCAGTCCGATCCTCAGGCAACCCAACCGCCGTCCAACCCTTTCACAAGACTCGTCTCGTGGCACCCTTCGTCGTCCACTCGGCTCGGCCTGACCAACCGGGTTCGGGTCGTAACAGAAGAATCGATCCTTCACGCTTGTGATTGGGTTGAAAATCTCCTGGTAATCCTCCGTCTCCTTCGACACTTCGCTCCCTTCGCTCCCTTCCTCTCATCACTTCGCTCCCTCCCGTCACTTCGTCAAGATGGCTCAAACTTCGGCTCAACGCATGGCAACATTGGAAGCAACGATCACGCAACTTCAAGCTAGTCTTGGCGCGCTGGAACAAAACAACACCACGCTCAACAACCAACTAGTCGCTTTGCAAAATGGTCCGAACGCACCTGCGCCTCAAGCTCAAGCCGCTGCTCCGCCTGAACCGAAGGTGGCGCAACCCGAATTCTTTACCGGTCATCGCACGAAGCTTGAACCATTCCTCACACAAGTTAGCATGGTCATTCAACTTCAAACCCGTCGTTTCCCCACGGAGAAGAGCAAGATCATCTACACTGGAACGTTCCTGCGCGACACGGCCTTCCTTTGGTTCCAACCTTACGTCTCGATGACGCCCCAACCGGACTTTATGGACAATTTCAACCTCTTCTGCACCGAACTCCGCTCTACCTTTGGCGACCCTGACGAGAAAGCAACCGCTGAGCGTCAACTTTTTGCTCTACGTCAACGAGGCTCCGTTGCCACCTACCTTGCCGATTTCCAACGCTACGCCACTCGTCTGGAATGGAACGATGCTGCAAAGACTGCTCAATTCTACCACGGTCTCAAGGACAACATCAAAGACGAATTTGCACGCATTGGCAAGCCTACGGACTTCAAGGACATGACGAACAAAGCCGTTTCTATCGACTCCCGCATCTTTGAACGTTCTATCGAACGCGGTGACCGCACTGGCCAAGTCCGAACACTCGTCAACCCACCGTCACTTTTCAACTCGTCACCTCGCCCCTTCGTCAAACCTGAGGCACTCCGCGCTACTGCCGCTGCGCCCCTTACCCGCAATGGACGCTTGCACCCAGACGAATATGAACGTCGCCGTAACGAAGACCTTTGTCTATACTGCGGATCCGACAAACATCTTGTCAGCAAGTGCCCGCATGCACCTCCTCGCCCGCAAGCTCCTCCACCTCGTCATTCATCGTCACCTCGTCAATCATCGTTGCCCCGTCAACTACCTACCCAGCAGCAAGCCTTCCGCGCAAGAGCAACCAACGTCATCGAGGACACCGCTATCCACTCGGAAAATGCCTAGGCTCCCAGCCGCCGCCTGGCCCGGACCTGTGGAGCCCAAATCAACGGCCTTTCAACAACGCCAACAGCGTCAACCTCTTGTCAACCACGTCAACTGCTCAAGACCTCATCTCCATCCTCCCACCTCATCTCCTTCTTCCATTTTCACTGCCCAACGTCACCTTCATGCGTCCGAACACCTTCTGGCCTGCTCTGGTCGACTCTGGCGCTTCCGCAAACTTCATTGATGACCGCTTCTGTCATCAACATCAGCTTTACCTCCGCCCACGACCACAACCAACGAACCTGTTCCTCATCAACGGTCAAGCTGCGCCCTCCATCACGCACGAGGTCCACCTTACGATGTTCACGGAACTCTTCCAACGTCAAACTGTTGTCCTTCAAGTCACGCGCCTTGCCAACATCCCCGTTGTCCTTGGCATTCCCTGGTTGCGCCAGACCAACCCTCATATCGACTGGTCGACCAATACCATCTCCTCCAACGGGCCAGCATCGCAAGCACCAACAGCCCTGCAGGCATCATCATCATCATCATCATCATCATCATCATCATCATCATCATCATCATTGTCCTCATCGTCAGCTTCGCCAGCATCACCGCCAACTATCACTCCGCCTGAAGAGGCTCGTCTTCAAGCAACGGTAGAAGATCTTGTTCCAGCTTTGGTACCAGCCACCTATCGCCACTTCGCCGATGTCTTCAGCAAGCAGCGAGCCGATACCCTACCGGATCATCGTCCCTTTGATCATACCATCCCGCTGCAACCGGACAAGCAACCACCCTTCGGTCCGATCTATTCGCTATCCGAGCCTGAACTCAAGGCCCTTCGCGAATACCTTGACGAGAACCTTGCGAAAGGATTCATCCGACCATCCGAATCCCCTGCTGGTGCTCCGATCCTCTTCGTCAAAAAGAAAGACGCATCACTACGTCTTTGCGTTGATTACCGAGGACTCAACAAGATCACCGTCAAAAACCGCTATCCGTTGCCTCTCATCTCCGAGCTGCTGGACCGACTTCGCCAAGCCAAAGTCTTCACCAAGATTGACCTCCGCGGCGCCTACAACCTCCTTCGCATCGCTAATGTTACGGGCCAGGCGACGGGACAAGAGGGGTTACGGAGGGGTTGGGGATTACGGGGAATTGGCCGCGGCAGTGGCGCGGCGGGGGATGTCTCGAACAATTGTACAAGCTCGAGTCTTCGAGAGCTTTAATCATAGGTTCTAAGCAAAGGCTACCCTAAACTCCCGAGGCCGCTTCCTGGCCCTCGTCTTGCCCATTACTCGTTACTCTACTTGCCCACCACTTTTCCAGCGATCGCCAGCGATCGCCAGTCGTCGACTACACCAACGCGACTGATTTACTTCACCGACGGGACCTCGTCGCCACCCTAAATCCTCCTTGGGCTAGCCCTAACAGACAGGCGAAGAAGATCTGGCTCACGCAGCCAGGGTACATCGACAAGATCGTCGACAGGTTCCCGCCGACAACCGAACGAACCTTCTCGACACCCATGGCCATCGAGAACGCCGTCATCAAGACCGACGAAACCAAGCAGGTCACCTATCAGGAGCTCATCGGAAGCCTGATGTGGGTCGCCGGCAGCACGAGGCCAGACGTGGCCTTCGCCACGATGTACCTCGCCCGAGCCAATGGGGCGCCGACTCTGTCTCACTGGGAGATGGGTCTACGAGTGGTCTCGTATCTCGCAAGTACGCGGGACAAGGGCATCTCCATCGGCGGCAAGAGCGCCGATCTCAAAGGGTGGGTCGATTCGGACTTCGGC
>BCIJ01000021.1:243295-356145 GCA_001599935.1 Holtermannia corniformis | reverse complement strand
TGCCACGAGACGAGTCTTGTGAAAGGGTTGGACGGCGGTTGGGTTGCCTGAGGATCRGACTGCGGTGGCAACGCAGCAGGCAATGACGAAGTCGACGACGAAGGCGGAGACGAGGCTTGACGTTGGTTCTTGRACTGTCGACTGTTGACCGGTGCTTAGGATTGCACAAGTAACATATGAGAATCGATCCTTGGGAAGAAGACCCAAGGGCGATTCTGGCAGGCTTTATATACAAAAACAGTCGTTCGGTTCTTTCACTCTGAATTCACCTGAATTCACCTCTGTTCGTCCTTTTCACCTGAATTCGGGTGAATTCAGTGAATTCGGTGTTGTTCAGGTGAATTCGGCTGAATTCGGCTGAACTGGCGGTGGCACAGACGAGCTGGCAAGGACGCTGTTCGGGCTTGACAGATCGAATCGTGACAGTACGCCGCATGCCCGTCCCTGACGGCATCGGCGTGGAGAAAGCGGTCCAACATAGTGAGTTGAATCTTGCCTTCTCCTTTCGCGAGGTGCCCTCCGCGGGCATCTGCGTACATCGCCCAGCCTTTGCTGAGCATGGCGGTGGCCGAGAGCAAGTTGTTGGACGCCTTTGGTGCAAAGTAGACGGGACTGACGGTCACAGTCTTGCCGCTGCCTTCAAGGCGCAGCTCCGTCTCGCCCACGCCAATCGCGTCGATCTGGGTGCCGTCTTCAGCCACGTTGAACCGCACCAATTGGTCGAGGTGCCGGTATCGATTGATCAAGCTTCGATCGGGCGATACCGATGCCGTGCAGGCGGAATCGACGAGCCAGGTGTCGGTGGGAGAGGGAGAKGACGGGTGTTGATTGGAGGGTGGTACGTYGGTCCTTCTTGCCATCTGCGCGTACTCGTTGATCGAGTCGGCTGAATCGTAGCTCAGGAGCTTGGCGTCTTCTCCCCTTTCCTTCTCCCTCTTCGGCTGCCTACAATCTCGCGCGTAATGCCCAGCTTTACCGCAGTTGTAGCAGCCGTCGTCTCTGTCCCTTCCCTTGCCTCGACTCCCTCGCCCCGGTCGGCCTCTCCCTCGGCTTCCTCGCGATCTTGCGTCCTTCTTGACGGTGTTGTCGCTGGCGGCGTTGGCGGCGTTGGCGGGTCTTGAGGTACGCCCGTTGTCGTCGTCTCGGCGATCCTTTCGCCCGCCTTTAGGCTTGCTGACGAACATAGCAACCTCGCCCCTCGCCGTCTCCCTCGCGATGATTTCCTCATTCCAGAGCTTGTTCATCGTTGCCACCCACTGTCCCTCCGCCTCCAAACGCCTCTCTTGCTTGAAGTTCTGCTTCCAAAGCGTGAATTCGGCGCCAAGGGTGTCCACGAATGTCTGGACACGCGTGCCGACCTCGAGGATCGAGTCGAGTCCGGCCGCCTTCGCCTGCGAGATCAAGCCGTTGAAACGGATGATGTGGGACCTCATGTCGGTGGGTGCTGTCGAGGTCAAGACCAAAGTTGCCAGCTGACGTTTGATCTTGTTCCTGACGTTGTCGGTGCCAATCGGGTGGATCTTCTCAAGATATTCCCATTGCTCCCAGGTGCTGGCGAGGTCCTCGACGTCGGTGCGGAGGTATTCGGCTATGGTGAGTAGGATGACAGCGCCCTTGGCCTCTTGCCGATTGAATTCCCTGAATTCCTTCGACTCGGCGTCGCTCAGCCCCGCTGGGATGATGGACGTCGCGCGCGCGAATGCGAGCCTCAGGCTCTCATTCGCCGCTGCGTCACCTGGCTCGATTCCAAAGAGCCTTGGCGGGATCCCTGGCCTTTGCACGAGCCCAAGCACGACCCCGTCGGCTTGCTCGGAGCGGAGGTACGCTAGCACGGCGCTGCGCCATGCAGAGTAGTTGTCAATGCCGGTGAGAACGGGTATCTTTGAGATAAAGGTACTTCCCACGCCCTTGGCTGTGCCCGTTGTGGAGAAACCACACTAGAGCGTCCTACTAAAAGCGTCCCTAGTAGTCCAGTAGTGTGGGTGGGCCTTGGCCGGCCCTGCGCGTGTGTTTTATCGAGAAAGTACGAAGTTTGTAAAATAGACTGTGGTTGTTCGTTGGATGAAATGCGATGATGCGACTGCAGTCGCAGTCGCACCAAATCGCACGAACTACAATTTGGTCCCGTCTCAACTCAGAGCTTCCAGCTCTCTCCAGCGTCTCTGATCCCGTTGACCGTCTATGGTCCCAGTTCCTCGCACCTCCCGGTTCGTCTTCACCACACCGTGTTGTCGGACATGATTGACGATGACTCTTGTCTTGGTTGACGGTGCTTCTTGATACTTGCTAGCTCGGTAGAGATACAGACTCTTAATCTGTTAGATGATGGGGAAGAACCGTGATGCATCTCGCTCGCTACGGCGCTTCTTTGTAGGCTTTCGCCTACAACTCTGACGTCCCTGATGTCTAGCACGCCATCCTGACTGTCTCGCCGGATGTAGTGTTCCTCGGCGCCTTGACTACATCCTCGCCGCGGCAGACGTGTCTTGGCTACATCCTCGCCGGATGTAGTGTTCGCCGGATGCGGCGATGGCAGTGTCGTAATCCAACAAACCCAGCCGCTTTTCACGGATGATACCGTGCACGGCATAACGAACAGTACCACGCTGGCAGCGGACCAGCCACATACCTCCGTCTTGGTCAGTGCATCCACAACCGCACCATCTGCAGGTGACTGAGGATACTAGATGATCACCAGATGGTACGAGCGCTCTGCTGCCTCGACGAAGGATTCGACAATCTCGAGCCAACATGAGGAAGGCAAAGAACACGGGATCTGACGCGCGAAGCAGGAGGAATTGGTGGCTAGTCCTTTCAACCGAAGCGCACCGGCGGTCCTGAGCGTTGTCTTGCGAGCAGCAATCTCAGAGTCCTTTAACTGGATTTCCTCTGTGTCTGCGATGCGAAGGCACCCGTAGCATCTATAAATCGTTCCAGCAGACTCCATGCTGCGTTCACATTGATCCGCGCACACCTCGTTGGGAACATGTCTAAGCAATACCGCTTGATTGTCAAAGTCTACAAAGATGATGACCCGCAAGCTTCCGAATACCAGTTTACAGCTGAGAGCGTTCAAGAGGTGGACAAGCTCTACAACCACTGGAATGCGGAGCACAAGGATCAGTCTGTTGCTTGGGTTAGTAGCTTGACACACGACAGCAGACAGCTGAACCTTCCAGGGTCTCAGAACGACGTTTCAACAATCTACTGGCTCGAGGAGTAGGTGGAGGAACCTGAGCAATAACGAGCTACACGCGGAGCGAGAAGCACATTTAAACTGGTACACCGAGCAGGCGGACTCATGCGCCTATTGCAGGTAGCAAGCGTAGCCTAATCGTGCTCAGATTCGCAGCATGCATCCCCGTCATCCCAACTTGCCTTGATAGGTAGATGCAATCCCACGATCCTGTCTCTTGTTTCTCTGTGCCTGCACTACGGCGGCCCAGCAGCACCTCTGAAAAGTGATGAAAGCAGGCGGGGTCGCCAGACTGGCGTCCAGCCCATCCACTGAGACAGATGCACATAGACATTGTCGATATTGGCATGACCGAATACCGCAGGAAGATTGTCGTCGACGGGAATAAGTAACCTTGACAGGTAGTAGCATGCGCGACGTCTAAGCACAGTACAATCATGGGGTCAGCAAGCACGGTGCCACCGAGGTGAGTGCTTGCACGGGCTTGTCGAGTCCCCCGCTGACATCCCCGAGAGCTGGCACGCGTACACGGAACGCCGTACAGGTGGCCTTGGCAGTGACTGGATTCTCACCGGCGAGGATGAGCGCGTTGGAGCGAGCGATGAGGACGCAAAGTGGGAGACGGCGCAGGCAGAGTCTTGCGCGCTCTGTGCACCGTCACGCGCGACTGCCCAGTGATCAGCCTCATCCTTCTGGCCACGCATAGATTGACTCGGTCACATGTGTCATATACAAAGTCTTTCATAGCCACACCGCTGCTCGCCGGTCATTGCTCCATCCGCTTGCCGTTGACGGCGACGAAATGGTATGCGACAATCAACAGCATGGCCGTGACGCCAAGGCCGTTGGAGAGGTTGGTGAGCGTCACGTCGGTGATCATGGTGCTGTTGGGCGTCAGTCGTGGGCGTGCAAGGGTTGGCACTGACTCTGGTTGAAGGCCTCCTTTGGCCGCGGTTGATCTACGTCCTCCGACTCGAGCTTGAGAGCGATCTGAATCCTCTCAGTCTGATAGCATCAGCACAGTAGCCGATGTGAGACTGTACCCACCTAGATCAGCAGAGACGTTGCACCGCGCTCGAGCCGTCCAGCTTGATGAACTCGGCCGCAGCCAGCGATCGACCACGTGGTTTGTGAAATGACGTGTGGGTGATGTCAAACGCTCTGTTTGATACCCAAAAGTCGGTAACTGGCGCTGCGCTTGACTGCTTGTTCTCAATCATCCATCCCTCGAACCATCAACGCCGCAATGCCAAAGCGCACTCCTGCACCCACCAGCGGAAGAGGCAGAAAGATTCTCTTTGACGAAGAAGATGAAGGGTTGGTCGAGGACACGTTTTCCGACCTCGAAGATGAGGATGCAGAGGTCAGCCGGCGGGTTGGGCCCGTGCCCGTCGCGGCGAGAGATGAGGACAGTGATAGCGATGATGCGCCGGAAATGGTTGGCGTCGCTGCTGGACGGGATCAAGAGGTGCAAGCAGCTGCGAAGCGGGATCAGTGCGTTGCGCGAGAAGATGAGGAGCTGATCTGACTGTGCGTAGGGTTGAGCAGGCGCGGAGAGAGGCGGCCAAGCTGCGCGCGTTGAAGATTCAGAAGATGAAATTGGCGGAGAAGGAGAAGGAGATGGCTAAGAAGGCCAAGAACAAGCCGAATGCTGCTGGGACGCGAAAGGGCAAGGCAAAGGCTGTGGAGCCAGAGCCAGAGTCTGAATCGGAGGATGACGATGGCCAAGACGAGGCCGAGGGGAGTGAAGAGGATGACGGCGAGGGATCAGACGACGGCGAGGAATTCCACTCGGACGAGGATGAGGACGAGGACGCCGACGTGGTATCTCACGACGATTCAGAACGGCTGGATGAAGGACCGGTCGACGCCGAGACGCTACGGCTACGAAAGCGCATGCAGGCAGCCATGGAGGCTGCCGAGCTCAATGCGTCACCTTCCCCCTCCCCGCCGCCGAGCAAGAGCAAGACTAAGAAGAGTGCCTTGAAGAAGACCAAGGCGGTCGAGGCCGAGCCACAGAGACCGGTAGAGGACGAGGTGTTTGATCTGCAGCCTGGTGTCCCGCGCGCTCAGCCGCTGTCGGCTGAGACGCTGCGCAAGGCTGCAGAGGCCGAGGAGGCGCTGGCGAGCGAGCAGAGCAGTAAACGTAAACGGAATCGAGAGGCTCAGGTCGTGAGGAAACGGGTCAAGAGTGAGCAAGAGCTGGAAAGGGAGCGATCGCTGGGGTGAGTGGTGTCTTGATAAGATGGACGATTCACGTCAAGTATTGATACGCCTGCAGTGGCAAGAAGAAGATCCACTTGCTCGCCCCGACCCACCCGCACGCCTTTGGCGCCCTCCCACCCGTCTTTGACCCGCGCGCGCCATCCATCAGCGCGCCGTCGAGAGCCATGACCCAGTTCCAGACAAAGGCAATGAAGCAGAGCGGTGCGGCCCAGCGTCAAGGTCAGCGCAAGAAAGCGAGCCTTGTGATCGGTCGACAATGATAGGCCTTGCATGCATGTTGTACAAGTACCCTCACAGGACCCAGTCGTACACTGTTGTCAAGCCCGCCGCGAGCGCCATGACTAGCACCAGACTGACACTGAGCGCCATGGCGACCTTTTCACGCATCCGCGGTCGTTCGAACCCTTTGCTCGTAGTGGTGGTGCTGAGACCGTGCAGATGAGCCGTCTCGTCTTCGGCGTCTGTGCCGGCCTGTGGATCTTCTAGAGACCGCTTGGTTGGTGTGCCATCTGGCGTCGGCTCGTCGTGGATCGCAGGCAGGCGTTCGAGCAGTTCGTGCGTTTCTGGATGCAGCGAGAGGGAAGCGGCGCGAGCGCGGGAGCGAGAGGGAGGATGGGATGTGGATGCTTGGAGTGATAGCGAGCTCATTGCGGGTATCGCCTAGGCTCTGTGTACATGCAAGTAGGGATGTGGGATGCTGGGAACTCAGGGTATGGTCATGGTCGTGGTCGCACTCGTTGCTCGCGTTGCACCGCTCGACGTCTTTCATCGGCAACGGTCACTTTGACCACTCGTCTTCGCCTGGGATACAGCCAGCGAGATCCTAGAGACCGCACCATGAGCACCTGAAGCTACGCTCGTCTTCTGCAGCACAGACAGCACCGGGTCCGTCAACACTCCAGCATGGACGATCCCTGGGCAACCCCGTCACCTTGGGCTCAGACGACTCAAGCCAAGTCCTCGACAGCACCCAGAAGCAGCCCACCACTGCCTCTACGCTCCCCATCGCCTTCCTATCACGCTTCCACAGCGGCGCACGATGACCCTTGGGCCGTCACGACCAAACCGGCCGCCGCACACGACTCTGACGACGGATGGCGCGGTGATGTCGGATGGGGAGCGTCCCTCGGCGATGCGGGCAGTGCAGAATTGTCTACTGAGCCTGTTGCTGCGCCAGTGTGGAAGATAAACAGTCCTGAAGACACAGCATCCGCTCTACCTCGAGACCGCGAGCCAGCAGACATCTCTCTACCCTATACCCCACCTCGACGCTCACCATCTCCACCACCCGATACCTCGCCCGTCCCAGCTACAGGTGCGAGCTTGGCCAATGTGGCTGCAGATCAAGAAGGATTCGGCCACGCCATGGCCCTCCCAGATATCCCGCAGCTCCCAACATCGCCATCGCTCGATGACGATGGCTTCGGCGGGTTCAGCAGCGGCTTTGAAGCTGACCCAAACACCTCGACTGGGCTGGGCGGTTGGGGCGGCGAGCACGGTCTGGAAGAAGAGGAAGAATTGCCGATGCCGTCGTGGGATGCTGGACCGGCACCTGTAGCACAAGAGCATGATGAGGAGGGCGAAGGGTGGGGCGCGGTCCGACATGGTACTGCGCCAGTCACACCCAAGGATGATGAATGGGAGGCTGCACAGGAGAGGCTCAGGCGGCAACAGGCCCGGGTGGTGAGTCATTGAGCAGAGCTATGGCAGGGCTGATCGTGATAGCCTCGACAAATCATCCAAACTCTGAAAGACGAGTGGGCAAAGCTTGCAAACGAGATCACACCCGCGCATTTGCCGGAAGATCCCAAGTTGGAAGAGGATCGTGCGAAAGCGATCGGGGTGCAGCACGACAAGTCGTGAGTGTAGACTCGAGCAACCTCATACTGATCGGTTCAGCGTCGACACTATCCGTTCACTAGCCGTCATCCCCGCCGACATCAACACATATCCTACGGTACTCACCAACACCGTCACCCATCAGCGCTTCAGAGAGACCCTCGCTCGGTCCTCGGCAAAGTCATCGTCCTCATTCCTGGCGCGTACCGCACGCCGCCACCCTCGAACAGGTCAGTCCCTCTCCACATGGGACAACGAGTGGACCGCACGATCAAAGCTCGGCGAGCCTGAAGCACCAGCTGAGTCGAGCTCCAGCCCACAAGGCTCTGATGCGCCCGCTAGGCCCGGATGGGGCTTTTGGGGCCGTAAATCGTCGACCCACACGCCGCAGGTGCTCACGACGTCGGGTGGCGGGATCCTCAAAGTCAAGAACCTGACACCGGAGATTGCGCCAGCAGTGGACGCTAGTGCCGTCTTGACTCCGTCGATCGCCTCGCGCCCCGCGTCAGTTCGCAGTAACGCTTCGCGTCCGGCTTCGCCCGCGCCGTTGCCAGCCGTCGTCGTTTCACCCAGTGCGGCCGAAAAACCACCAGTGTCATCACCCGTCACGGCGACACCATCAGGTCCATCAGCCGTCTCGCGCTTCTTCAACCGCCTGTCTCGCAAACCCTCTCAGCGCACCCCTTCGATCGACCAAGACGCCAACAAGGACCTCGAGCTCTCCCAAGACGACTTTTCGTTCCTCGCGGAAGTCCCTTCTCTCGTCAAACCGGAACGCAACGTCGGAGATCTGCTGCAGATGGAGGGTGGCCGAACAGAAGAAATGGCGAGCCTCGAGTCGATGCTGAATTCTAGACCAGCGGCACTGCCTGCGCCTTTGGCACCGCCGCCGCGGATGACGCAGCAGCCGAGATCGTTCACTGGCGGTTCTGTTCAGCCGAAAGCACCTGTTCGGTCCGATCTCGATCTACTTGCGGACATGGACTTTGGATCACCGAGTTCGACGGGCTCAGGCGGCCTCATGTCGCCGCAATCGATTACGTCGCCGCCGGGTCTTTCACCGCCTGCACAGGCTTCGGCAATGTCTGATTGGGACGCGTTCCTTGCGCCGACTAGTCCTCCGGCGGTGTTGGTAGCTACCACGACGAGTCAGCCGCACCAATCCAGGAACACCACGCCTGTCACCCTAGTCCCGCCACCATCAGCGCCATCCACAATCCCAGCAGCGACTGCAAGACTGCCGTCCCCTTTMCCCCCMCCCATGGCTTCTAAACCCAACGTCGTCTCCACCCCGCCTCGACCACCCATACCGGCGGCAACGTCCATCGTAGACGACTTTGACGATTTCGGCGGTTTCGCCTCTCCCAAGCCACCAGCTGGCCCCTCTACCCCCTCCCTATCATTCGATGATTTCGGCGACTTTGAGTCGTTTTCAAGTCCATCCCAGGCGCAATCACCACCCCCACCTACCCCACCTTCGAAATCACCCTTGAAACCGACGCGCACATCGGCGCCAATCACTCCGTTTGCATACGACCCTCAAACGTTTGCGTCGCCTTTGACACCGTCTTCTACTATACCCCTCACCACTTCGGCGTTTACGTCTCCTAGCGCTGCGTCATCTGCCAAGCCATCGCCAAGCAGCTCGATCCACACTCCGACGCTGAACCTGTTGAATAACACTAGCGGTCGTACAGGGCGATGGCCGGCGCCTCCTAGTCCGATCGCGCCCGCGCTCGAGCCGCCACCCGCGCCAGCATCGTCCGGTAGTTATTTCAAGCTGCCGCCACCACCTGGCTCTACCTCTCGAGTGCCTACACCTCTGAGTCAAGGATTCGACGCGTTTGACGGTGATGGTCACGTCGGTCTGGGTATCGGCACTGCCGGTGGAGCAGACATGGGTCTCATGCAGCCGACGGCGGCCCAACCGCAAAGAGCACAACCCCATTCGGACCTCTTAGACTTGCTTGGGTGAGCTGCTCTTGCTAATGTAGCATATAGACCATGCGATTAGATGCAGTTGGCATTGTTCCTGTCATTATCATCAGATGGCTAGATGAAAATCTCCTCTACGTCGTTCCAGTGGCCCCGCTTGGCGGCCTCTTCGCGCTCAGCCCAGAACTCGACTTCGCCGGTCGCTGCGCGCTTTGGCGCCCACACGCGCTCGCCAGTGTCGGCGTCCGTGGATGGAGTGAACCAGCCTGCAGGCGGTCAGTAGTGTCGCAGTACGGCATTGCGTACTAACGCGGCTTGTGTGGCGCCAGATTGCCCTCCTCACGCAGCCGTCTGGTCTTCCTTTGCTTCTCCTCTTGCAGGGTTTTGAGACTGAGTTCACGTCAGCGTGTCGAGGCTCGGAGAAGCCGATGCGCACTTTTGAGCATCGTCGTACTCTGCGTTCTCAAATGCACGCTGATCCTTGCGCAGCCGGCAATCGGTAGGACACAGCCACTTTTCAAGGCCCGATGGTATATCGTTCTTCGACGCGATCAGCAAAGCACTCGGAGGGAGGGTAAGACATACGAGAGTGAGAGCAAAGGGTGTCAGATTGAACGGTGCCTTTGGCTTGGCGCTGTTCTTCCACAACAGCAAATACTCGGCCGACTGGACGGAAGGCAAGGCAGCGCTGGGATCCAACGGCACTGAAGAAGATCCTGCGCGCCGAGCCACCAGCTGCGAGTCCCAACCTGCGCTCGCTCAGCTTGCAAGTCACACCACACTTCATTGGACCTACGGCCCGCAATCTCCCACACCGGTTTGCCTGTAGCGTCCTCGACAGACCCCTTGATCTCGAAAGCGTCTTTACCCCTCCACGTCCTTGGCTTGAAAGTTAGAGTGCAAGTCTCACCGGTGCGGTGATTGGCTGAGATCGAGTCAGTGTCCAAAATGATCACGCATTGCTGTTACTTGTACTTACTGACGATCAGATCACCATAGTGGTCGACGATTGGGCTGCCCATGACAAAGTTGGAGATGTTGGTCGTGACCTTTTTCCACCTAAAGTCAAGTTAGGGCAGTACACGGCGGGACCCATCAGCTCACGAGAAATGCTCAACGACCTTGTCGTCTCCGAAAGCAGGGTCGGCCGTAGGGTAGTCGAGACCTTCGCGGACCCAAGATCGGGGTAGGACCAGGTCGCAATGGGCCACACCAGTAGGTCGGATCTCAAAGCTGCGACCCATGAACTTGTTCTGCGCAGCGTCAGCGTATTGCTTAAATGAGAGCGAGAAGGCACGCACCTGTGCATCCACCTCTCCGTAGTAGCGCCACGCAGTACTTTCGCTATAGCACGCCGACATCGGCTGTTGAGTGGATCAGCAACAGCATCACAACGCCAGCTTCGACTCACAGGATGATGTGAGACTTGCTCAGATACGTAGCGGTATCGTCCGGGGATAGCATACTCAAATGATTGGCCAAGGAGAGGATTGAAGGGCTTGGCAACACGACCAATCGTACTCGAGTAATTACTCTGCCATGGCGTAAATCTGGGGTTCCTATGCAAAAGCACAACTCACCATCGCAAAAGCTCCGACAAAGGCGATACGCTTGAGCGAGTCTTGCTCCTCAGCTGCCACCGAAAGGCAACCATCGTACTCCATGTCTTCGGCTACATCGATGATCAGATCTGGATCATCCGCACTCAAGCAGACGCACCCATTCGTTGCAGCATGGACGTGCACTCATTAAAGCTTCACAGCGTCAGGGTGTCATTCGTCGCGTGGCAGCATGCTCACCTAACGGGGAAGGAGATTTTTGTAAGGTCTTTGCCAATCGACGACTTGAGGATGGACCACACTGCGCTTGGTCAGCTCGAGATCTGATACGTGTCAGATCCACGCACAGCTGACCGACGGCCGCTTGTCATCGTCAATAGGCAGTTTGCTGCGGACATGCTTGTACGGATCCAAGGATGTACGGTTCAGCATGGCCACAATCGAGTTCTCATCGACCGGCAGCGACTTGCTTTCCTCGACTTCCGCTTGGCCTGCGCTGCTAGCCAGCGGCGTGCCAGGTCTTGGCGGATTTGCGATCATCGGATTGATCTGCAAGGGTAAGGAGCCTGCTTCGATGGCGTCGAAGAACTCGTCATCAGCTTCGGACTCGTCGTCGGATGCAATGGCATCGTCTACGAGAGCCTGTGCTTCATTGACAGTAACGATCGGCGGTGACGCTACCCGGATTGCCACTGGGGTAGATGGCGCGCCTGAAGCCGCGCGAGAGGCATCGAGAGGCGGAACGTCGAGGATGCCGTCGCCCAAAGACTTGGGCTGGTCTGCGGCTGGAGGGCTGCGCAGCATGTCGTCCAGCGTAGTGCCGCCAGGAGTGGCAGGGTTGACACCAGAGTAGCCCGCGAGTACGCCTCTTGCCTGTCGCAGGGCTTTTCGCTTCTTCTCGTTATCTCTCGCCGCTTCGCCCAGCTGGCGATCGGTCTCCGCCTGCTGCTTGGCGATAGTGAGCATGTTTTCCTCCCAAAGCTTTCGCGCCTCGACCTCGCGGTCGATGCGGGAGAACAGGTAGCGTTCGCGCTCTTGCGACATCTGATGTTGTCTGGCTGCGTATGCCTTGAGCGCTGCCAATGACTCGCGAAGCGCAGACTTGACCGCCTGTTGCCGGGATGGCGAGCGTGTCATCTGCTGAGGATCACCAACTGCTGGCGCAATGACGATTGAGTCGATGAGTTGCTCGGTCAGCTCGATCTGTGTCTGGATGTTGTCGGCTCCAAGTTCATATGTCGACACATGCGGCATGCCTTCCTTGAGGCTAAGCAAAGCTTTGCGGTTCGGGCGCTCGTTCTCGCGCCCGGAACCACTGTCTTCAGCCGTGTCATAACCTGTCGGCGATGTCGAGCGCTTGCGAGGACGCCGGCTCTCGCCGCTTTGACGACTTGGGCTGATGCCACTAAGCCCCGTCGTCGTCCGTTTCAGAGTCGGGGATAGAAAGGTATCAGGTGGAGGCAAGGCCGGTACGTCCACTCTCTCTCGCACAGCACTCATGCTTCGCTTGGCACTCTTGATGCTTTGTGCGTCTGACGAGCCTTCCGCTCGGTTCTGCGAGTAGTACTCGATATTGAGCCGTATAGTCTGCACCCATCGCGCGATCTCGGCGCGGTGGGATGATTTGACAATGACCTTTGGCACGGCTGATGCCCCACTGGAGGACGGCTTGGAATGCACTTCGAAGCGAAGTCCATCAGCCGCTGGGTGTAGAGTCGCAACACCCATGGCAATGGAGCCTCGGCAAGCGACGTGCTCGTCTTCCTGATTACGATCTGTTCATATCAGTACCAGATTCGCGTACGCCCATGGAGACAAACAGTAGCTGAGTACGCCATTGTCTAGCACGAACCAGCGCGTTCGGTACCCGTTGCGGTAGTTTGTCCATTTAGACAAGAAGCCGCGCAGTGTTGGAGGTCGACCGTCAGACTGTGATTGTACAACGCTATCCCGATTCGTGACTGTATCGTTCAGTCATTGGTGGAAACCTACAGGGCCGGTTTGCAAATACGTACATTGTCGTAGAAACGCCTTGATCCGCTCATCCGCACCCTTTTCGCCCTCGAGCACACGCTTGCCACGTTTGTCGCGCACAAAGACATCGGCGCCTTGGCGGACAGCAAGCTCCACCAGGCGCAAGTCGCGTCGCCTGCATGCTGTCAGTAAAGACGTCGGTACGGTGGCTTTGACATACCGTGCAGCCTCGTGCATCAAGCTTGTGCCCGCGTCTGAATCCAAGCTGTTCAGATTGACTATAGCCACACTGAGGGGTCCATCAGCCTTGCTTACTGTTGCGGATACGGTGTACATACCGATGGCCCGACAAGAAGTCGACCAGTTTCCGAGTCTCCTCAACAGAACTCAGAGGACTTGTAATGTAGCTTGCAAGCAGGTGCAGGTATTGGGTTTGCAAGAACGCTCTAGAATCCTCGATGATGTTTGCGACCTCGGAGGTATTGGCGACTTCGAGGCATGTTCGGCCTTGAGCATCACGCCTGGTATCGTCGATCTCAGGGTGATCAAGAAGAAGCGATACTGCGCCCACGTCAGCCATCTGATGGTCGACTCAGCCAAGCTTACCTATTTCCGTGCGTCCTAGTTCGCTAGCAATGTGTAAAGGGGTCTGCAGGCTCGTTGATGGATACGGAGTATTGGGAGACACGGCAGGGTGAGCAAGTATGATAGATACGATAGTTGCTACTCGCAATGAGCACACGCTGGGTGGCAACTTCAATTGCTGACGTACGCGAGGCAACGCGCACGGCCATGCACAGGATTTTGGCTCCCTTCTGCCGTCCTTTGTCAAGGTTGACCTCTCCATCACCACCGGGTCTCGACAGCTCCTCGAGGTATGGTCGGACTTGATCTGCATTGTCGGAACGCAAGGCGGCGAGAAGCTTGAAAGAGTGCAGGGCCTCATTACCTGTCGCCGTGTGAGAGTTTGTGCTTGAATGTGTGATGGATTGTGACTCACCTGCATCGGGACCTGGTACTGTACCTATGGGATCCTCGGTAGCCGCAGCCATGATGCTGACAATCCTCAAGTTGTGTCCACACCGAAGACAAGCAGGTTGAGACTGTCTGCGCGGCGTGGGGAGCATCCCTCACGTGGCATCTCCGTGGCAAACGATGGGTGGCTTCCTAGATCTACTTCCCTACATCCCCGATAGTCTCATCGTAGCAATCACAAGTCTCCCTCCAGATTCACCGGCCGCGGCGCATCAACGTGGGCATCCCCAAAGTGATAGTTAACCTCCCACATCTTGGCCGGCTGAGCGCTTGCCACCTGGACGGCATCTTGCAGTATCGGGTTCCTGTCCTTCTCGGCCAGCGCGATCCACGCAGTCTTGGACCGTTCATCTTTGAAGCTGATGCGATAGATGGCCTGACCTTGGATCGCAACAGTGATCCGATATGGGGTATCCGACATGCCTGTCGTCGCTCGCTTTGGCAGGATCCGAACTGTGGCGGAATCTTGTACGACTGGCGAACAAAGGGGGTCCAGGGGGTCGTCGGGTCTTTGTAGTTTCTGATCGATCAAGGGAGTAGGCGTCTACATGTCGATTCTCTCTTCAAAGATACAATGATTACTGATCCTTCTTGACCCAGTTGTACTTGACAATCGCCGAGCCGTCCGAGAGCTCTCTCCGTGTCGGCTCCAGTCGGCAACCGAACGCCGCCGGCAAAGCTACAAAGCGGATCAGGTAGTACCTAGTCCCTCGTCAGTCACCTCCTACGCAAGCTGGGAGCCACTCACGGAACGCTGAGGAAGACGATTGCCATCGCCACAACAGGTGACAGCCAGTACGGGATCGTGCCCGAATGCGTCTTGGGCGGGATCAGAGGCGCAACCAGCAAGAAGAGCGAGCCGGCGATAAAGGTTAAGATGACGGGTAGAGGGCAGCGGAATGGTGGGCGCCAGCCACTGCCTTCAGTGACGCGGATCTTGAGTAGGCCGAGCGCCACGATGAGCTGCATGAATGTGTTGGGGTAGGCCGAGAGAGAGACGATGAAGTTGACTTGTAGGCGTCAGCGCCAGCTTGCTACAGGCAAATTGATACTTACATGCTTCACCGGCGGGTGGGGCACATACGAAGAGCACCGTCACTCCCCAGTGGATGAACAGGGCACCGAGTGGCGTCTTGAATCTATGAGAGGATTATCAGCCACATGCAAGCTTGGCAAGCCGACGGTGGACTCCCGGCCGGCTGGATCGGATCGCCCGGTTGAAGATCAGGACATCCTCCTTTGCCAACTCTTGAATGATGACCGGCACAGTCTTGGCAATGCCAATCAGGTGGCCCAAAGCCGAAAGCGAAACAAGCGCTGGGAGCGCAGCAGTCCCAGCCTTGTGTCCGAAAACCTGAAGGAATTAGCAAATGAACATGAGATCCCGATGACGACTGACATTGGTAAAGAGCGAGGCAGCGACAGTGACGCTCGAAGTCTTGAACTGCGTCTTGGACACGCCTGCAAAGTAGGCAATGTTGGTCAGGAGGTAAATCACGATGGTCGAGCTGGAGTTTGTCAGTGCCTTGCGCTTCTCTACGACAGATCACTGACGCCATAGACGACGGGATGATGATCTTGAGACTGCGTACAGGATCCTCAAACTCTGACAGCACGGCGTTGACCTGTGGGATGCATGTCAGCGACATCCCGAGTGGCATGTCTCTGGCAGCGTACATTGTCGTAGCCGCCAAAAGAGAAGATACACTGCAGTAACGCGGTCGAGACGCCATAAGCATCACTGCTTGTGCCTTTGAACGCGTGGTCAAAGTTGTGTGGCGGGTCGATGTTGAGGTGACCGCCTAGCGCAGCGAAGCCAACCTGTTTCTCGTCAGTGCGGTTCTGCCGGAAGTGGGAGAGTCACATACACAGATGATGAATAGCAGCATGAACACTTTGACAGCACCGCAAATGTTATTGACCCACATGGCTAGGCGGGGTGTGACTGCGAACAGCTCATCAAGGTGTTAGTGCTGTTATCGGAGACGCAGTAAGACTTACCAAGATCGCAAAGGTGATGCCCGCAATCGCTACGCCGCGCAGCTTCCATGTTGTCGCCTCGACGCCGGCCGCAACGAGCACGTAGGACGAAAACGTAATAGCATTGCTGGCCGACACTTGCAGGAACACGCAGACTGTCGGATCGTCAGCCACAGTTATCCTTCTGAATAGGTGTAGCACGCACAAAACACGTAAAGACATGTAGCAGCTAATCGAGGCGAGTACGCTCGTTCGAGGTAGTTCTTCAATCCACCCGAGCGCGGGATCGCAGTACCAAGCTCGAGCAGAACAAACGCGCCACACGTCGCAATGATGCCCGCAACGACCCAGAGGAAAAGCGACAGACCGACGCTACCGGCGTTACGGTAGATTGTGCCGGGCGTACTGAAGATGCCGGCGCCGACAATCTTGTTGACGATGAGAAAGATGCCGGACCAGACGCCAAGGTTGCGCTCGAGCAGGACGCTGCTGTCGCTCTTCGTTGGTACGGGGGCGAGGGCATTGACGAATGCGGTCTCTGCGTAGTGTCAGTCGTCACGATAGAAGTAAGGCAGCGCACACACGCTCGACGTCACCCTTGACAGAGCCCTCGCGTGAGATCTCCTTGTCGCTGTACGAGCTCTTGCGCGTCTCGTCTGCCATTGCAAGGGTCGACTCGGAGTGTAGTAGGTAGCCTCTGGTAAGGTATGCGCAGCAAACTTATAAGTCTAGCACAGTCAAATCAAGGCACTGAACTGGCAAAAACAGGTCAGAGGTAAGCGACAGGTCCAGCACGCCAACTGCAGCTCGTTCGAAAAAGACGGTGGATCGGCGGGCCGCAGACTCGGAGTGATTGGCGATAGGACATTGCAGCTATTACTGAACCTCGGGCAGTGCGCCAAGCACGACGAATGCGACACATGCTCATGGTGGCGCGGCTGGTGCTCGCCATTGCGAAGGATCGTGCCATGCTCGGCT
Organism: Holtermannia corniformis; assembly: GCA_001599935.1. Classification (NCBI taxonomy): domain Eukaryota; kingdom Fungi; phylum Basidiomycota; class Tremellomycetes; order Holtermanniales; genus Holtermannia; species Holtermannia corniformis. The sequence goes on along the minus strand of BCIJ01000021.1, from coordinate 339,423 downwards.
TTGTCCGACAAGTCTTCTCCAGCGCCAGACGAGGTGATTCCCATCGGAGTATTGCAGGTATCACACTGGACAGAGAAACCCGTCTTCAGGGTATCTCCATTTTTTTTTTTGCTCAGCGGCGGACACGACACCGAGCACACCATCGCAGGCAAGTGGTATGTACCCGACCGCTGATAGCCGCAACGGTAGCTTGGTGATTCGCCGTCTGCGCAATGAATCACTGTACGGTGATGTAGCTCCTGCCTCGACGGTTCCCGTCAATACGATACTGGTGTGATGACCCGATGCACTGGTTGCAGCCTAGCGACAGCTTCTTCGTGAAAAATGATGTCCCACCTGTGCCAGTAATCGGTGATCACTGCTCTCGATGGCTTCAGCCAGTATAGCCAGTACAGTGCAGCCCGTAACGTCAAGTCCAAGTCCGTGTCAACGCAATAGGCAGCATGGTCAATCTCAACGCTGAGCCTTCCCACGCACACAGGTGATCAGGGGTTAGTCGATCCCCTCCTGTCGTACAGTTAGCCTTCTTGACCTTGCTATACCCAAGGCAGCTGGGCAACGCAGCATAGTGGGAGCGCGGCAGCCATGCCGATCCGCCTCAAACCGCCAAGATACCCCGCACCGACCCATCCATTCAGCTTCTCACCCTCGCCCGAGCCCTCTGAACCGTCCTCTCCATCCCAACCGCCGGCAACATGGCTGCCCGAACGCGAGATGAGGACGTTTGGAGCGTATCCTCTGGGTGATATAGGCAGTATGGAACTCGGCCGCGGTGTTGTCAAATGTGCAAAGTGCGGTCGAGTCGGGTTGGAGAGCGCCGTTGCGGACCATGCCAGTGAGTGGCGAAATGGCACCAAGGTGCTGTGATCCTTTGTGTAACGTCTGACGCGTAAACAGAGATCTGTAATCACTTGCTGAATGGGACGCCTTTGACTGCGCGCAAGGCGACCAAGACCCGGGCCGAGGATGATGGGTCATCGCGCAAGCGTCGGGCGAGTGATGGTGAGTGGCCATGTCGATACCTTTTTGTGTAGCTCAGAGCCGCAGCGTCCATGTCACCGACATCTCCTACCAAGAAGCGATCCAAGCATCTTCCTGCGCCAGGCGCTGTTCCAGGCCAGCCAACATTCAAGAAGGAAAGCAAAAAGGAGGTCAAGGAGCGCCAACGGCTCGAGCGCAAAGAGCTCAAGGACAAGGAAAAGGCCGAAGTGGCCGAGCGCAAGCGCATGCGCAGTGGGTATTTGTCTTCACCCTCTGGCTCGGCTCAACATCACAGCCAACGGCCCTCTCAACCTGGACCGCCAATGCGGCGTCATCAACGACAAAGGGCTGCCTTGTATGCGCTCGCTGACGTGCAAGACCCACACTGTCGGCGCCAAACGCTCGGTCGAAGGCCGAACAAGGCCCTACGACATCCTCTTTGTCGAATGGCAGCGGACCAACAATCCAAACTTCAAAGAGCCCGCACCGCGCAAAGACAAGGCGGCACGCGACGAGGACAAGCGCAAGCGATCCAACGAGGAGCGGAAAAAGTTGAAAAAGACAAAGGTCGTCGTGGAGAGCTTGGGTGCGGACGAGGACGAGGCCGAGGAGATGGAGGCGCTGCTCCGCGCCACGAGGTATGCGGGTAACAAGATGCATTTGACCGCGCGCGCGCGGTTGGGCGGGAACGCTGCCTTATGGGCGCTACCGGCCGTCATTCCCCGCCGCGAGGCCTCGTATCCTCAGCCCGGTGTCGTCGAGTCTCCGGGCATCCTGGGCGTCTGGCAGGCGGGTCGGCACGATCAGCTCCGAGTCGGACAGTTGCTCGCATCGGCCCTGGCGACGCGCAAAGCCAACGCCGGCGTCAACACTGTCGATGATAGCAACCGCGGGTTCGGCAGCAAGCCGAACGGTCTGGGCGTTCAGTTGGGGGTACAGGTTCACGTCTAGAGGCGTTTGTGCAAGAGTTGTAGTCTTTTCAGTTGTTCAGATCGCATCGTTGCATGCATTGCCTAGTCTTCATCCATCTTGTCGTCGTCGACCGGCACCTCGCTAGCCGCCAGTGACCGCCGTGAGGACCCGCGGGTCGCCAGAGCTTTCGCGGTCGACTATGCTGATCAGTCCATGCTCTTCGCCATCAGACTCCACGCACCGGTCGCTTCTTACCTCCGACAATCACCACCGGCCCTTCCAAAGGCATCGACGCCAACCCCTCCAGCTCCTCACTACCCTCTACACGTCCCGAGTCCCGGCGCTTGGGCTGAGCGTGCCTCGCGTGCGTGTTTGGCGGTCGACGGATCGCAACGCCTGGGAATTGAGGATTCGTAGATTGTTGCAGGTAGTTGAGCGGCATGGTCTCGACTTCGGTCGTAGCGACGGGCACTTCGTCCTCCCCTTCGGCTGTAGCAGATCAGACCGTTCCTTGCGTTACAGGTATCGTGATAAAGCGCCTACCTCGGCGTTTGCGTGCAGCCAGCGCGATCGCAAGTGGTACGGGCGTCGGGACAATCTCTGGCGGATCGTCAGCATGTACGGGACAGTCGGCAAGCAAAGCGAGCTCAGTGAGAAGATATAGTCGTCCACGACGGGCCACCACGCGCCGAGAAAAGCCCGCGGTGCTCGTCTAAGTCGAGCCGCCGAAGCGGGAGATACAATCTTCTTTCATCATAGCTCATTCACTTTGCCAAGGTCGAAGACTGACCTTGCAGAAATGAGAACTCTTCACTCCGCGCAGTGACGGCGGCTGTGATAGCCGTCAGCACCAGCGCATGCCGCGCCTCTTCACCGCTCACCAAGATCCTTCAACCCAACAGTCTTCCGCTTGTCAAGTCTCGCTTTGGTATACCCCTCCTCCATAAATCTCCGCACAAAGTTCTCCTACAATTCGCCATCAACACCTTTTGTTCCCTCGGCAGCCCCACCACGAACCGTCGCGACGCTAATCAGAAAAACGGCCTCTTTGGTCAACATGTTCAAGTCCTTATCGGCCTTGATGGCCTTTTGCACACGCGCGGCGGGAAACACGGTGGTGCCGAGGACCTTCTCATAATTTGAGACCGAGGGACGCGGCTTTGGTTTCCGCTTGGTGGTGAGGATGTCGGCTGAGTACATTAGCACATACAGGGATGGATGGCCGGCACACACGGTGTTGTTCTATCTCTGCTCCTTCCTCCTCTACTCCAGTCTCGCCTTCGACTTCACCCTCGGCCTCGACGTCTGGTCCGATTTGAACGCCAATCTCCTGAGCCACATCCTGCGCTCCATGGGAGCCCAGTGGGTGGTTGACGGCCTCTTGCAGCTCGGCCTGCGTCACATCTTCCGTTGCGACAGGCAGGCTCTGCGATGATTCTATTGTCGCCATCTTGTCAAGTGCTGGTTGGAGTGACAGTCGATGCAGAGCAGACTGTCGCGTCGCGTACCCGTCAGTAATCGGCGGGATCGGACTTCCGAAGGTCCGAAGTCTCCGTCTGAGGGCCTGCATGTAGCATGTAATGGGACTCGTAAACCTGGTACATGTAGAGAGAAATAGTACAATCACGAATACGAGACACCACCTCAGAACGGACTACCTTCCTCGGCCTGCGCCTCGGCGGCCGCCTCGGCATCAGCCTCGAGCCCCTCCATGCGCATTGCATCCCAAGCGCCTTCAGCCTGCTGTTCAAGCAGCGCATTGTCACCCATGACGGCGTCGACGGCGTCCATCAAGAGCGGGTCGATCATCTGCTCCCTGTGCGAGTGGTGGTCGCCAGCTGACGGAAGCGCCTTGAGCGCCATGACGAGCTCGACCTGATCAGGGTTGTAGCCTTCATGCTCCGGGTCGACGCCGTCGGCCTGCGCAAGCGTGTCTGGATCAAGCGCGTGCGTCGCGTCCTGGCGCATCGGTAGTGGGAAGCCGATCCCGACGACCTCGGGAGGGTGATAGCTCGCGTTATTGTCGGTGCTGCTGGGACCCGCACTACCGCTCGTTTCAGCCTCGGCGGCCGCCTTGCGCTTTCGAGATGTAACCGGCTTCTTGCCTTTGGCGGCCTTGATCGGGCCCTTGAGCTTGCGGTAGCGGTTGTAGATGTCGGGATACTTGATACGCAGGTTGAGCGCAATCGTCGGCGGGAGGTCGGCCGGAGCGATCGTGTTGGCGGCGGTCGCCTCGCCATTCTCGTCCGTCTGGGTTGCCGTGGGCAGTTGTGCAATCGTACGGAGGTACTGGGTGGGTCAGTATAGACCGGAGAGTTGACATGCCATCCTTCCCAACGCATTAACAGCGGCAGCGCGCGAGCTGCAAAGCTCGCGCCAACAGGCCAGACATGTAATGCGATACGGCGTCCCCGGGCTACTCGCTCCGATCGGTACTCACCTCTGCTTTATCAGCCGGGCTCATCTCGAGCAATCTACGAATTTCTTCCGTATCCTTGCCAGCTTCGATCTGGCGCACAAGCCAGGCGTCGACGTCGGGAGGGAGGCGAGAGCCTTGGAGATCTTCCATTGATCCAGGCGCTGAGTTCCGTCAGCAAACGGGCGCAGTGGAAGCGAGGGTGACGAGTGGAGAAGAACAGAATCGACACTACTGCCATACCGGGCGAAGCAAGCGCTGCTGCAGAGCAAAAGTCGGAGCGTCGCCTTTGTGCGATCCTCGTTTTTGCTTGGGACATAGCGACGTGTTGAAGCCCGACTCGCGTCAAAAATCGCCAAAGACGCTTGGTCGACTTCACCTGACGAGCAAGCAGCAAACCTGACAAGAGCGTGTCGAGCGCTAGTGCATATTTCAAATAGGGACCGCCCGCCGAACCACTCGACAGAATCGAAACACTCACAATGCCCAGTGTGCCTCCAGTGATACGCGACCCTGACCTCTCCCGAGTCCATCTCGGTCGAGATGATCTTTGCCTGGCAATCGCACTTGACACTCTTTTTCGTGTTCATCCTGAGACGCGACGCGGGCAGGGTGGTGCTGTGCCGAGGCGTGTACGAGCCGGAATGGTGGCATGCGTACGTGATCTTTTCGAGTACTGAGGACGTGCGCTGGCGCTTGCGCTTCTTGAGGGGCGGGACGGTGGCCGCTTGTTCGGGAGGGAGCGCTGTGGTGTGGTCAGCACTGGAGGTGTGAGTGCGGATGGGCAGGACGGCAATGGTATTGGACTGAGCGAGAAGCAGGCTGCCGGTCAGCGCCGACCGAGCAGCCGTCAGGAGCCAGAGCTCGTTGCAATCACCAACGCGAGACGGTATGCGACTGATGTAACAAGACCTAACGAGCTTCACGCCCGAGCGGAGTGCAATCGATTCGGCGACTTGTTCGTTCGCAAGCTAACAATGACCAAAGGCCAATTGTCTAATATTGTGATGGACGCGGCACAAGAGCTACCCGGTCGGGCGTTTAAGCCGTGCCCCGACCTCGAATATCCTCGCAAAGCTCCAAGTAGCTACGCTGTGAACGATCTCGGGAGCGCAACATCGGTAACAAGAGGTATCTCCCAGCCCCAGTGACTGTGATGCCGTGTACGGAAACGCAGCGTGCCCTCGCCAATTCGAATCCCTGGACAAACGGCGAGAGATTGCGATCTAGTCGTCCCTGCCGCTGGATGTAGAGACCAACACCAGGTCTACAGTCCGTGAAAGGAACCGCAAATCATTGATCGAGCCGATAGCACAATCTGAGCGTTTCTTCAGAGGTACTCGATGATGCACGCGGCATTTCGATAGAGGCGCGATTCGGACGAAAGAACTGAACACCGCTCAAGTCCAGATTCAGCGAGGAAAGCCGCAAGCGCGCCTAAAGCGAAGCAGAGCCAATGCCGGTCGGCTGGAGTGACCGTCTGATCGCTCAACCTAGCGGCGCAAACCTCTGTTACCAAGAACAGCTATAACCCGCAGCTGCCGGATCCACTGTGCGCGCCCCTAGGTCGTCGCGCGACGGTATCGACCTGCTAACAGAGTTGGCTTCAACAGAAGTTTGAGAGCGCGATCCTGCGCAAGGTAGACGCAGAGCAGATCATCTGCAACGAGTCGCGAGCGAGCGTGAAACATGTCATGAACGGGAACGGGAGCTGGACAAGGCCGGCCCGAAGACATTGACGCTTCTCGACCGGCCGCGTCACGCGGGCAGGTTCGTACAGCCAAGCCAAGCAAGACTGGTGAACGAGCGCACGGTGATGCTGCGCGGCACTCGACTGTGCTGGTCCTGATTCGACACCGAAGAATAGCTGGTATATAGCCGAGCTCGATATCGCGCAGTAGCTGTCCATCTGTTCGACCGCACAGTGTAGCTGTACGCTCAATGAGGCTGGTCGCAATCTGCACGCGGCGTGTCGACCTCTAGCACTAGAAGTCGAGCTCGGATGGAGGCTGGTCCGCGAAAGGATTGCCGCGTTGTAGACGTGAGCCGGGCCAAGCCCGAGATATCGAGTGCCAAGCTAGCGCATCGAGCAGAGCCACGTCGATGACCTGCACCCGCAGCCCATCCGACACTATGGGCCATCCAATACAATCAAACTGCAATTCACACGAGCCAGAACACGGCACAAACCACACCACGGCACAAACCATACCACGGCACAACCATACCACGGCACAGACCATAGGACGAAGCCGCAACCAAGCCAAGCAACTCACAAGCCAATAACAGCTCGTGCTGTTTCTCCCTCGCGCGCATCCGTTCGTTTGCGCGCTTTTCCGGCGTCGTCGTCCTACGCTGGACAAAGTGACACCACTGCGACTCGACGTGGAGCCACTGCTTGAACTCTGCCTTGTTTGCAAACCCGAGCTGTTCGGGACAGGGCGCGTCTGGAGCGCGTTGCGGGAGTAGAGTTGGGCGGGTTAGTAAGACTGTGCCGGTAGCGGTACCGGAGCCAGAGGGTGCGCCTGCTGCCAAAGCGTCGAGCCTAGCCTCGATCCCAGCGCCGACCGAGCCAGGGTCGACGTCTGGAAAGTGCGGGTACTGTTCATGGTGCGGGGTGAACTCTTGATCGACGAGGCCGTGGTGGGCGTTTACGGCGCTGTGGAGCGTGTCGTGCTCGTCCTGGTTTGCACTGTCGAGATTGTCTTGATGTTTGTTCATGGTGGTGTGCTGATCTAAAGACGGTCCACCGCCGCAGGTAAAGAGGGGCAGAAAGAGATTGCACCGGGAGCGAGGGAATCGAACGCGCGGCGTTGAGGATATCGCCGAAAGGGGTTGGTGGCGGCGAGTGGCATACCAGCCGAGCTTTTCCGGACCGCACCCAGCTTGGCGTGCGCAAAGTCACGGTCCCTCGGCGCAATGAGACGAGTCGTGCATTGCAGACCTTGAGCGCGCGACCTTGAGTCCCTGGGTGGAGCGGTCAAGGCGTATGACCAACGCACAGCGCTAAGATCGGTGTTATGCCACTCGCTAGCTTGTCTGATCGCTCGGACTGTCCAAGACTGAGCTGCGAATCGCCGCACGACAATCGAGCAGTGGGCCTTGTCGTACATGAACAGTGTCGAGTCAAATCCAACGCCAAAGGCGATCCCGGCGGCAGTTCAACGCGCACGCCATCAGTCGAGCTCTCCCGTCCATCACCTTGCTGCTCTCCTCGACAGTCCCCTATCTCAGAATCCGCCGTCAACTCTCGCTATCGTAGACTCGGACTGGACCAGTGTTCCGCGCATCACTTGCTCTTGCTGCTATCCTTGCGGGCGCTAGACAGATCGCCATGTCAAGTCTCGGTGCTCAGCTATTGGAAGACGCCGATCTGTGTGTCTCGTAGTCCTATCAAAGTGTTGGGGACTCATGACGGACTACATGCCACCATACCGACAAAGAGCGAGTTATCGACGGCGCCGGCGAATAACCCGCAAGCAGCAGAAGAGAAAGGTTGCTCGGGCCACGGCGGCTCATTTGATGCCTTGGGAATCACCACAGGCGGCCATTCATCCCGTCTCATCAAGTGTGCCACTGCAATCCCCACCATCATAGACCGCTCTGTCTCGTAAAGTACAAACTGTCACATGCCATAGTCTAGCCGGTCCTGCGGCGCGCTGTGCCAACGCCATCAGTCGAGTCCTCCCGTCCGTCTCTCACACTTTGTCACCTTGCCGTCTAGTATCTCTGCACCGGCCGTCGCCAACTGGGCTCATTAGTGTTTAACCAAAACGGATAGGCTCCTTAGGGCGCATCATAGGCTTGCCGACCTGAGCCGTTTAGTCCTGCGTTGGCTGTGACCGTTGTGCCACGTCATTCCACCCGCGCGATATCAATCCACCAACCCCCTCGACTGCAAGCGATCCAGCACCAACACCGATCCAGCATCCTACCTGTCTCCTTCGCCACCGACCGCAATGCCAGCTCCCAACGGGACAGCCCAGCCGGTCCCAAAGCTATCCAGTGCAAAATCACGCGGCGCACTGAAACGGCTCAAGGCGAAACAGCAGGGGAAAACAAAAGGCGCAAAGGCTTCGACCGCCAGTGGGACCGAGACCGAAACCGAGTCGGAGATCGAGGTGAGCGCACGAGCGAACGAGCAGGCGAGAAAACGCACAAAGCTGACGCCGTACGCCAGCCTACAAGCCTTGAATCCCTCATCCTCCCTCCGACCGATACAGACCCAGCGTCCGATCCAGCGTTCGCAGCGTTCGCGTCTGTATTCGCACACTTTCAGCCGGCTGAAGGGCTCGATGGCGCAAACGGGACAGATGGGACTGCCAAGCCACAAGTGATCTACTCGGATGATGAGATGGATGATGAAGAGGAGATGGAGGCCGCGAAAGACAATGCCAGTCGGTTGAGCAAGAAGGAGAGGAGGCGCGCGAATGTGAGTTTGGCTTGCTTGGGTTTCGTTGGTGATTAGGATTTGTGCGGAGAGAGGCGGCGGCTGAGGAAGGCTGAACTGGTGCTGCTGAGCAAGCGAGCGCTAGCGTGACTTCTGGAGCCGCCGTCGTGATTCACTCTTGCTCGACCCTGCCGAGACGAGCACACTCGTCGGCTATCACGCCCTCACATTGCGCTTCACCTGCGTGTTCGACTTTGTGGGCGCTGGCACCATGCGCCAATAGACCAGTCCAATCTTCCTTCACCTCTGCGCTTCCCCTCGTCTGCTAACCCGCAGGTGCTAGCTATGATCAGCCAGCACGCTGTGCGCTAGTATCCCAGTCCAACCTTCCCTCCATCCCCTCGACCCATACTCGCACAAGACGCTAACACCCCACAGCGCCTCTCCGTCGCCGAACTGAAACAACTCGTTGAAAAACCAGAGATTGTCGAGTGGACAGACTGTGATGCCCGCGATCCAAGGCTGTTGGTCAACCTCAAGTCGTACCGCAAGTGAGTCGCTAGCTTTCTCAACATGCCGGTCTTGTTTCGATGTGTGGGCGACGAGGCTTGATATCATTAGCTTTTTTGACATGATGGCTGGAACCACTGGAAGAATGGTAGCGGTGAGACGGTGCCATACATTGCGCTGTCAGCGAGCGAGCGGGTCAGCTTATAAAGCTTGATCGATGCGCTTCTTGCCAGCCGACCAGCCGGGACCAGACTTGCTCGTGACCATCGCCCGACGACTAGTTTGGCAGATCGGAGCTGAGGAAACGTCAGCTCCATGATAGCCTACAAGTCGCCCGGATCAACGCTACTGTCGCGCCTGTCGGCCCAGCCGGTTGGAACATGGACGAGTGCTTGGCGATCGTGCTAGTCCACTGTACCTCTTCGCTGGACGTCTGACAGGTTTCGTGGCTGGGTCATCGGAGGATCCTTACCGCTCGGCTTCGATGAGTATGATGGATTCAGTGGTCACGCCCCTGAATCGTCGACTTTGCTCAGCCGTAAAGCGACTCCGACTCCGACCCGGTTGCACCAGTTCCCCACGCATGCACACACCAACCTAGCCAGTGCGCCAGTTCGAGTGACAACGCTACACCGCACGCCGGTGCGTAGCAATCGCACGAGATCTAAAGTGGTATCAGCCGAGATCAAGTTGCGACCTGTGCGCAGCGACGCAGCGGTCCAGTCGATCTAGTAGTATGCACGCAGCTCCCATTGTGAATAGGACTCTTCGTGCGCTCAGATGCGGATGCCTTCAGGTGGAGCCGAAATGCCTCTTGTGCGTCTCGATGGGCTGCTTCTGGCGTTGACCTCGGTCAAATAAGAGAGCTGTCGCTAGAGGTCTTCGAACTGGTCTACAGATGATAATGCGCGTCAGATATCGGCTCAACGTTGGAGAAATGATCACGGACTGGTCGACAGAGCGAGACTTGGCTGTCCCATTTGACGGCGGTTCATGCGTACGCACATGATCCAGCTCATAGGTCTAGCCTCCTGGTCTTTGCGACTCTGTCGCTGCTGTATCACCCTCGACGTCTACCAAGCACAGTCAACAGCATGCTCGCGCGAGGCTCTTGTTCTCGCAACTGGGACAAACGGCATGCTCGTGTTGATATTTGCCGGCCATCTGCGTACATGTCGTGTGGATAGCCTTTTGCGTGGTCCTGAGCAGCTTTTTTGCTTCTAGGCCACCTCCCGGTCATCCAGCTACGACAGCATCGAACATTGGTAACCGGAAGACTTTAGCCACCGCTGTTGCGGGGAGCAGTAGCATAGCGCTACCCCTCTGATGCACGATGGCTAGGGCGATCCTGTATCGAGATACAACAAATCATTGGGCACCCGATAGGCCGAGAATGATCGCAGCCATGTTCACTCAGCCCACTTGCTGAACGCCGCAGTCAGGTCAAGTGCGGAGCTGATAAGGTAGATGCCTGCTTGCGCTTGTCGTGTCTCGGATCAGTTGCGCCCAGCTGCGTTGCGAGATATCCTTCGGATAGTGCAAACACTGCTCGATTCTGTTTCGCAACTTGCATGTCCCAGTGCTAACGCTGTCGCAGTACCATTCCCGTTCCAGCGCATTGGAGTGCCAAGCGCGACTACCTCTCCGGCAAGAAGGGGATGGAGAAGACGCCGTTCCAGCTGCCGCGTGCGTTCTCCCGCAGCAAGCTCGTAAAATAGCTAACCCCCCCAGCGTGGATCGCCGATACTGGCATCGGCGAGCAGCGCGACGCGGTCAAGGAAAAGGAATCGACTCAGACTCTCAAGCAGAAAACTCGCGAGCGCGTGCAGCCAAAGATGGGCAAGATCGACATTGACTACCAAAAGCTCCATGACGCCTTCTTCAAGTACCAGCGCAAGCCGTTGCTCTCCAAGTTTGGCGAGGCCTACTACGAGGGCAAGGAGCTCGAGACGGACCTGCGGATGAAAAAGCCGGGAGAGATCTCGGACGAGTTGAAGGAGGCGTTGTCGATCCCACCACTTGCTCCGCCACCATGGCTCATCGCTATGCAGCGGTATGGTCCGCCTCCGAGCTACCCCAACTTGCGGATCAAGGGGCTCAACGCCCCGATCCCGCAAAGCGCGCAATGGGGTTTCCACCCAGGTGGCTGGGGTAAGCCGCCAATGGACGACTACAACCGACCGCTGTATGGTGATGTGTTTGGCATCACGGGGCCGCCCGAGGCCGAGGTACGTCGGTGTGATGTAACGATGCAGTGCTGATCGACTCTGAAGACGGGCGAGCCCGTCCAGCGCGAGCTGTGGGGCGAGATCGAGGCCGTCGAAGAGGAGGAAGAGTCTGAAGACGAATCCGAGGAGGAAGAGGACGAGGAGCGCCATGTACCGTCCCACGCCGCACCTCGAGACGGGACCGAGACGCCTTCCGGGCTCGCGACGCCTTCCGGCATGCACTCGGTTGTATCGACTGTACCGGGCGGGCTCGAGACCCCGGATTTTATGGACCTGCGAAAGCAGCCAACGCAGACGGCGACCGTTCCGGATCCCAACCGCGAGCTGTACCAAGTCGTTCCGGAGCGACAGGCCAGTGCGCGCGGGTTCATGGGTTCCTCATCGGCGTACGATGTGGCTGGCGTGGGACGGAGTCAGGGCGCGAGCGCAGCGCCGGTTCTGGGCGCGGACGACCGGGGGCACAAGGTGCGTTCTATCAGTCCGTGTAAACCGCCATACTGACCACCACAGCGCAAGTCTCAAGTCCAAGTGTCCATGGACGGCGACGAGGACCTTTCCCAGGCCGAGTTGCAGAAGCGCTACGATGCCTCGCGCGCCGAGTCGAACCGCGTTCAAGTACCAGGACAAGACGTCGACCGATCCGAGTTTGACGACGTCATCTCGGGTGAGACCAAGAAGCGTCAACGTGTGGCCGAGAAGCGCGACAAGAAGAAGGATAGCTTCAAGTTTTAGCGTGGCACGAGGGTTGTCGAGTCTTTTGGGCGATGCAGGCTGGTTGCATGTATTGCGTTCGAGAGTAGTACGAGCGGGCTCTGGCAGCTTAGCTCGTGCGGAGTTGGCAATGCGAGCGATGTCGGCCGTCCGTGCTCGCTGTGACCACACTCTTCAGCATGAGGCAGAGCCTGCGAATCAACGGGTGATGAAAGGCGTGCGCATCGTCTGACCGTGGCTTGTAGCGCTGCCCTCTGTACATTGACGGCACTCGGTGCGCGAGATTCACTTCACATCTGCATTTCAACGAGTGATGCCTACAGTCCGCCGCTGCTTCTACACGGCCATCGCATGCCGTTCTTGCGTCAGCTTTGGCTCATCGGCTTCAAATGTAATGTCGACATCCATCGCATCGAGGTCGAAACCCGGTTCTTCGTCGACCTTGATCGGCTCGGGTTCGATCTTTGGGAACTCGATCTGCTTTTCCTCTTTGGGTGTTGTGAGGCCATCGTCGCTAGATGCCGACGAGCGCGAAGGTGAAGGAGACGTCGAGTTTGACCGCTCGCTCCTATCCGTATGATCTTGCGCCCTACGTTCAGTAGGTCGGCCTCGGTCGCTGTCGTCGATATTGTTGACAAACGTCTCGCCATCGTCGATATTGTGTACGGCGACGCCCCATGCGCCGCCGACATAGGACTCGAAAGCTTCTTTCACTCGATCGCAGTATGCGCGCAGGCGTTCCATCCCGATCCGTTCACTTGCGACGCGGCGAACGCGCGAAGCGTGCCGGTGGATCTGCGTTGCGCGCCCGTTGGGCGAGCCAGGTCGGAGTGGATACGACAAGCAGTGGATCTCGGAAATGACGAGGAGCTCTAGGAAAAGTCGGTCCTGCGAAAGGTGAGCGCTTGCTACCGCTTCGCTCGGACCAACGGACGAGCGTGGGATACCAGCCTCGACCTTTGCGCAGCGGCGCCTCCTTCTCCTCCCATGTCCGCCACCTACACCGTCGTCAGTCGATCAAAGGAGTCGTTTGTCGTCAGCCTCACATCAGTGGGTCGGGCATGACTTCCTGCGATGGGTCAGCTTGCCACCGAGAGGGTAGTCGACACTGACCTGCATGACTGCGCGCTTGCGGACCTCTTCTTCATAAGTGATATCAAGCGCCATTGTGTCAGTGTCTCGAGTGTTGAATCTTGTGAGCCGTTAGTGATAGTCAGTGCAGCGTGTGACGCTGCGATTTTGATCGGTCAGTCTCGAGGTCGGTCAGTGGCAAGCGGGTGCTTGCGGCTACAGTTTGTTGATCAACAACGCAGTTGTCGAGTCGAGGCCGTCAGCAACGCACCGTCCAGTCGTCGTCGTCTGTTTCCGTTAGATGGGTCAGCGTCTCATCCCGAGGCCAGATAAAAGAGGCGTCGCGACGCCCACCGCGCCCACCCTGGCTGTCAAAGGTGGCGCGCACACGACGGCGGATCAAAAGAAGTCCTCACGGGCATCGGGTTCAACCTCTCACAAAGGGAGCCATCGCGCCTCGGTCCTTTCACCCAACGTCACCTTTCTCGACGCAACCTTCGAGCCCGGGCTGGATCCGGTGAGATGAGACAGGAGGGCAGTGATGCATGCGGATGCTAGCCTTCGTCCGCTGCGCCTTGCCTTGTCCTCGGGCGGTAGATTGCCCCGCGAGCGCATGGAGATTGCCTCGCAATGCAATCTTAGTGGATAATGCTTCGCCGAAGCCGAAGCCGATGAGATCATCACCACTTTACGCCGGCCAGAGTGCCCGAGACGTCGGATTCGACTTTGCGGTAGCGAGTGCGGAGGAATTCCCACCGGTCGCCTTGCCACTCTGCCGACCCTCTGGCCGCGGTCGAGCCGGTTATTTCGACTTTGCCAGTCTCGACGGCGGTCATGATTTCGTCTGCTAGAGCATCGGCGCGAGTGGCGAGAGACGGCCCGGTAGACCAATAGATTGCTTCGACTTTGGCAACCCATTCTTTCGTTGACCACCGCATGCCTTCTTCGACCTGTACCGGTGCTGGTTCGGCTACACCATCGTCGGCCATGGGTCGCTCGTAGCCCTCTTGGTCGAGCACCCGCGCCGCTACAGGCTTCATCTGGCCACCACCGTTCACACAGCCTCCCGGACAAGCCATGACTTCGATGTAATCATACTCCTTGTCCTCGTCCACCATGGACGGTATCACCGCGCCGTCTACAGGCGCACCGGCAGCCTTGCCCCGATTCGCCCTGCGCCGGGCCGCGACGGCCGCACTGAGCTTGCCCGCGCCACCGGCCTTCTTGCCAACCTTGCGCACGAGGTTCTGCAGGTTCCGAAACCCATAGCACTTTGCGCCGCGAAAGATGACTTTGCCCGTTGAGACGTCTTGGAGGAGGTATTCGACATTGTCGGGTGAGTTGCGGATCGGGCGTTGGTGCAGTTCTGTCGGTGTTGGATGGGAGGCGATGAGGTGGGAGAGCAGGGTGTGGAGGTAGGAGCCAGACGAGGTGCCGGGGTGCTGGAGCATGTCTGGGATCGAGTCTTTCGACGGGTAGGGTGGGATTGGTGCGAAAGGGTCGAAATCGAGTGATTGCAGGAGGAGGTCGAGTTCGCCCGTGGTCAAGACGCAGTCGACGTCCCGGACGGCGTGGACCGAGGAATAGTAATCTGAGCGCGAGGCTTCGAGTTTCTTGTCATAGCACGGCATGACGGTGACGTGGTAGATTTGCTCGGGGCTGTGCATGCGTGTCAGCACCGCGTGCTCCTTGATAGGGATGACTCACCTCAAGCCCGTACGAGCACCCCACCAGCCCTTGATGAGGCCACCCATGATCGCCATCGGACTCCTGACAGCACTCATGAGCGGTAGCAGCTCGCCGTGAGCCTTTTCGGCGTAGCAGACCCAGCCTGGGCATGCCGACGCGAGGACGGGTAAAGTCTGCGCTTGCCGGCGCTCAGTGTACTCGTGCACCGTCTCGCGCAGTGAGAGGTGGCGCGCAAACGTCGTGTCGAAGACTGCTGTAAACGCTGTACTGAGTGATGGGGCGTGATCGGTGCATGGCTCGGTATGATTGCACGAGCATGGGTGGTTTGAGTCAGAGAGGGGAGTAACTTGGGAAGCAAGAGTATCGGTCATAAAGTAGCGTATTCGTTGCAGGAGCGTTTCGAGGTCGAGTGGAGTTGTAGAAGGCCCTGCTCTGCTTGCGTACGCCGCGGCGAGGGAAGCCAGCGTCTGCGGAGCGATAGTCAACACGGCCTTTTTCCTCGTCGTGAGATCCTGCGCGTGTAAAAAATCGTAGACCTCGGTTTGCGACTGCAGTGTGATGAGCAGGGACTCTGTTGAAGTGATGCAGCCGCTACGAAGCGTGTCAGCTCCATCCTCGGTCCACCCCACGCGGTTCCAACCTGCAGGCCAGACAGTCATTCAAGCTGATTTCCGCCTTTTCCAACTGTTTCTTCCCCCTCGCCTGCGCGGCCGCCGCGGTACTCGATCCGATCCCGAGATCATGCGTCTGCACCTCGTAGTAGTTGTTCTTGTCGTCAATCTGGATCTCGGTCTCGCCCTGCAGCTCGCCGGTGGTCTTGCTGCCTCGGACGGGTATGATGCATGCTTGCGAGGGTGTGAGAAAGTCGTCTAGGTCTGTCAGGGTCTGTTGAGTGTCAGCAGTGTCAAGGAGAGAGGGTCGAGTCGGGACGGACGAGTGCGCCGGAGAATCCCATACTGGTCGGTTGCTGCGTTGTGCGAGTTGGTTCCCACTGGCTGGATCGCTAGTTGTGCTTGATCTGAGCTGATCTGGTGCTGATCTGATGCTGGTTTGCTCTCGCTATCGTCGAGTTGAAGCAGCAGCGTTCAACGAGTGCAAAGTGGTCGATTGGCCACTCAAAATCCCATGCTGACCAATGTGATAGGCCCGTGGCTTGCGGTGTTAACAGTGCGCGGTAAAGGATAGGCGCGCAGTTAGGCCCGCCGTCCAATTTGATTCCGTTGCCCCGTTCATTCCAACCGCTGCTTTCCTCTTGTTCTCGTCGCGAGTTGACAACCACCACCTGCAGCTTGACCTTGAGCGCACTCGCGAGCAGCAATAGCCTGTCAGCCACTGCTACCCTCTAAACACCGCATACGCGGCCTCGGAGACGGCGCAGCTGCGTCCCCTCCTGACCCCACCGCATCCCCCTCGCCACCCACAATGTCCGTCCCGGGCTTCGGCTTTGGCTTCCCAGCCGTCTCCGCAGCGTCCGGCTCGGGCTCGGGAGACGCCAGCATGGCAGGGTCCGGTACCAACACGCCCATCCAGCGCGCTCCGAGGAGCAGCAAACCTCCGGCTAGGGCGTTGGCAAAGGCGTTCCGCAGTGCAGGCATCAGCCGCGACGCGAGGGGTGGCGAAGCCGCAATGGACCTTGACGGCGGTCTCGCTCGCAGTGGTCATGGCGTCAGTGGTAGGCGTGGTGCAGGCTCAGGCAGTGGGTTGAGGATCGCAGGCGCAGCGGTGAGTCTTATTCCATACTTTTTTACATTTCAATTCCGGCGAGTCGTGAGATGATGATGAGACGATGGTGGACCGAGTTGGGCAATACGCTCTACCGAGGCGGCAAGGAAGCAGCGGAGGTTGTGGCCTAGCTTGGAGTTTGAGCTTGAGGCGAGACGACCGCGCAAACCAACCCCCCCGCCGGCCGTCCTTTCTTCCCCTCCCTTCTCACCCTTGTCCATCCCGTACACCCACCTCGTCTTCACTTCTTATTATTCAACCACGGCCGCTCGGAACCAGGACAGAGATCAAACGGATGCTTACCATGCCTCCGCCTCCCTCCCGTCCCCGCCGCCCAAACCTCACGCTCGACACTCGCCGTCCGCCACCGGTACGCTACGACGACTGTTACGACGACGACTACGATCACCGACGCCGACCTTATCCGAATGCACCCTCCCAACGATCGTATTCCGCACCCCTGATCAACCACTGGCCAACACCACCCGCGACACCGACCGGGCCACGCTACCCGCATCGACGCTATCCATCTCCACCAACTCAGTCGACGCGCAAGAACCCATACGCCGCCAAACCCTCCACCTCTTCCCGCCGCGACCCAGTCGGCTCACCCGCCATCCCGAATCTGCCCTCGCGCATCCCGAAACCATCAGGGCAGGGCAAGACGAACACGCAGCGCGGCGCGACCGTCTCAAAGGAGGCCATGGAACGCTTGAAACAGTTTGTCGCGTCAAGGATCCGGGCGCCGGGCGTGGTCGATCTCTCGGTCAGTGGCGTTCGGGATCTTGCGATGGCGCTGATCCGTATCGACACAGGGCATGAGTGAAGACGCATTCTTGAAGGAACACAAGATCATCCCCCCGGGTCATCCCGATGCGCCGCCGAACGCTGGCACGCTGTTTTGGGCGATTGTCGCAAAGCAGCATAACCAGGTCAGTCTCCTTGCGGTACATGCATTCAGCGTCGTGTTAGCTCGCTCGGCAGCTAGACCAACTGGCGGCGTGACGGTGCCGCAACGCCGTGACATGGAGGACATACTGACCATTTCAGGCCGCCAACCCCATCACAACTCTTTCACTCGGCAACAACCACTTTGGCGACCTCAAGCAACTGCAACGCCTCGTCACCTACATCCCATCCATCACCGCGCTTGACCTGTCACAAAACCCGATCAGCGACGAGCGCCAGCTCGACACCCTTGCCGGCTCTCGCGGTCTGCGCGGCCTACTCGAGCTCAAGCTCGATGGCTGCCTGTTCCGCGAGCAGACGCTCAGACAGACCGATGGCGAAGCGCAATACAAACAGTGAGTCGCGCCGCGCACACAAGCAGCCGAGCGAGCCTAACAGCCCGACAGCGATATTCTTCGCCGTTTCCCCGGTCTGGCGATCCTGGACGGTGTCCCAATCCCAGGCGTGCGCTTCCCGATCGAACGCTGTGCAAAGCTCCCGCGGAACGAAGATCTGAACCGCGAGCTGCGTGCCAAGCCGCTCACGTTTCCGTTTGATGTCCAGCCGGCGTTTTTTGAGAATGAAATGGTCGCCAACGTCATCAACGGTTTCTGTGCAAAGTGCGTACACGTCTCGTGTGGGGCTGGCGCTGACTCGGACAGGTTCTTCCCGCTCTTCGACACGGATCGCGGCGCAGCGATCCAAGCGTACGCACCGCAAGCGACCATCTCCATCTCATGCAACACGCTCCCCTCGCGCTCTGCGCACGCGATCGAACTCGCCAAGCTGAACCCTTCCACATCATCCTCATTCGAGAAATGGGTCAAGCTGCCCTCGCGCAACCTCACGCGCAGCTTTCATACCGCGTCGAAGCGGGCGCGCACGCTGCACACGGGCGCCGACTTGCAGGCGTTGAAAGACTGGCTGGAAAAGGAGGTGCCGGGCACTCGGCACCCGGTCAGCGATGCGAACCGGTGGAATGTCGAGGGCTGGATCGTGGGTGGTGAAGGCGCCGAGACGAGGTTGTGCGCGATTGTGAGGGGTGAATTCGAAGAGTGTGAGTTGGATCATGCTATGCTCTTGCCGGGTTCGGGACTGATGGATTCAGTGCCATCACTTGCCAGCCGGTCATTCCAGCGCACATTCATCCTTGCTGCCTCGCCTCCTGATTCAATGTCAGTTTGCTCCTCACCGCTGTACGTCGCTGACGCTCGGATACGACAGATCCCGCGCGACAGGCTGGGACGCCACGATCCTCTCTGATCAACTCCTCGTCGGCACCTATCTCGGCACTTCAGCATTCGACGCCAATCGATCCCTCGCCGTTCGCGGCGCAGTAATCGCACCCATCACCCTTCCCGCGTTTCAAGACCCGCGCGCCGGTCTCGTAGCCCAGGTCCGGCAACAGACGGGCTTGAACGACCAGTTCGCAACAATGTGTCTTGATTCAAACGAGTGGGATCTCGCGCGCGCGCTCGCGAACTTCGCAGAGCTCAAGGTCGGTTCGGGACTGGACATTGCGGTGGACCAGACTGACGTGGCCTATAGCCGCAGATCCCGCCAGAGGCGTTTGCGTAGATAACTTTGGTTCATACACTTGACATGGATTGTATCACTAGAATCTTGCGGCAGCAGCCGGTCTCGTCCATTCACACTTTTCACTCTTTAGCTTGTCCCTGTGTCAATTGACCTTCTTTGAACGCGCAATGGCTCTTAGAACTCGCAAGACTGGAGCGGATCACGTCGATTCTGCTTTGAATGACGATCGCCGACACGGCTATTGTATCTTTCGATATCAAGAAAAGGGTGCCAACGCCAGGGAGAAACGTTGGGCACTTTGTCGGACTGAGCAGGCCGTGCTGCGAAGATGCGTAGATCAGAAAAGACATATCTTGACCACGACGTGCACCTCAGCGCGCGACGTGCGCGTGCTGACTGGATCCATAGGCGAGCATTTCGTGATTGCGCTACTGTGCTATGCCAAGATGAGGACGGCGGCAATCAACGTTCCTCCATTGACTGCTTGCGGGTTGCGCATCCGCGCGATCCAGCGTCCTTTGGTGTTAGGACAGTCTGTGAATGACAATGCTAGCCCGCAAACCCGTCTCTACCTTGACTTGCGCATCACAAGTCTTAATGCGTTGGCGCAGGTACACCTGCAGGTGACCGACCGTGAGGCCGTATGCAATTGAGAGGTCATCAGAGTTGTGCATCTGTCTGGGCTCAACACGAGCGTGATAAAGGGACTGCTGTCCTTCAAGTTTGCAGCGCTGGCATCGCGATGTTGTGTCCGTTTGGCAAAGCCAGCGAAGCGCAGCGTAGCTCTACTTCGGTCTCATGCAGAGTCTCATGCTTGATCGATGAAGTATTGGGCAAGCTTGTGCTCAAGATGTCCGAGGATGGCTATAAGGTTGCATACTTCATGCGCTAAGGTAGTACCACGCACAGGCTGGGACTGTAGTACCAGTGCCTGCCCCACACGATCACGCAGTCTCGCGGCGCGTCAGCTCCTTTGCCCGAGGTTCCTGTCCCAATAGCTCTCTGTTGCTAGCAAGTCGTTCGCGACATTGCTCTCAGTCCGGCGGAGAATATCCGATGCCTTTGCCTTCATGCTTGAAAACGTTTGCTTCTGTGACTCGGTGAACTCTGACTCTTGAGTTTTCAACCGTTCGTAGGTTTTCAGAAAGTTATGGGTAAGGTTATCCACATTATGGTCTGCAGCGAAGATTGTCAGGGCGCCTTGTAATGCTTGCAGTTGAGTGTCGATATCGGAAGACATGGTACGCAGTAGAGTCTGCAAAGGCACAGGGTGGCTGAATACGATGCTGGCTCTATGATGGAAGGCCACGGTTCTAGCGCTGACCACTCGCACAAAAGTGGATCAGTATTTCGTGTATAAAGGATGCAACAAGTCTTAGAGCTGGTGAGCGCATCTGAATAACAGTGCTCCTTCTTGCCTTTAAGGGAAGGTCGAGAAGTCGGCTCCGTCCGCTGGCTGTACCGCAGCGCACAATGACCCTTATCGGGCTGATGCATCATCACCAATTGAATTGATATCGCAATTATCTCCCACAGGTATTTGTACTACGCTCCTTTCCCTATGGTAGTCTTACCGACAGAGCTTGCCCCGCGCGTCAGCAGCTCTTGAAACGTTCTGAACTCTGCTGGGCTAAGGGTAGCTTCCTTGGTGGATAGCACCGACCTTTCCGTGCACCATCGAGTAGTCATCATCTCGCGACAATAACCGTGTTCGTAATTGAATAGTGCCTCTTCCATACGGTGAAGTCGCTCTTTGTTAGTCAGGTCCATCGTGTGTACTCGTGCAGCGCGTTAAGAGATTGACAGCGTTGAACACGCGCTTTACCTTCACATCATTGTCTTTCACTGATCTCGAAGGCAACAAATCAGCCACCGAGGTTTTGCCTTCCGGTCTTCTTGCGGTACCAGCGCTTGGGCTTCTTCACCGCGGACTGCGGTTTCCCTGGCATCTTGACGGGAAGCCCAGCTCTGGCGAAAAGCCTGTGTCGAAGGGCATGCCCTCGGTGTTCGGGAAGTGCAGCTGAATGACGTCGACATAGGGCTGATGCAAGTGGACCATACTGGGACCAATACCGCGAATAGTAACGCTGCGGATGTTTTTGTGAGCTGATACGTCGCTGGTAGTTCTGATGGTGATGGTGCGACGTAATTGCTACGAGCGATTCCTTGTGAGGGAGTCTTAGATACAGGGCCTTCGCGAGGAAGGTGGTGCCAATGAGATGCGATGGTCCCACTTGCATGGTGTCAACCTATGCGGATGCTGTACACCCGGGGAAGGCGCAGACTGTTCTATACCTATCATCAAATTGATTTACAACCTTCGGGGTAGCTGACTTGGAAGACTTGTCACCGGACGGATGGCGGGACTGGGAAGGCACAACTGTGACGAGGAATGGCATGTCATTGCTTTCTGGCACTTCTCAAGTAACCTACGGCAGCTTTACTGCGAGTTCATGGTTTGTGCAAGACTATCTAAGCTGTCGTCGAGAGCTCCGATGGACTGCACGAGGAGTTCTTTGGCAATGCCGAGACTTCTGGCTTGGAGAGCTAGAGTCTTAGCCATCTGCGCATTTGTTTTGTTGGGTACCCTTTCTTCCGCCGACGTCAGTCACAAGCGAGCTCGGTGGCAACAATCACAGAGCACATACCGACTGATGTTGCGGCTGAACGCAAGGCGCACTGCAAGCTATTTATATCATCATCACCCTTGGAGCTCGACTCGTACGTGTTCAGAGCCGTTTCAAGCGCTGCAAGGCCGGCGTCGACGTTACTGTCCTGGATGGTCATGTTGGATTCAAAGAGTCAGAACTCGTCGGTTCTTATGCAGCGAGGCGGCCATTGTAGTGACACTTTCGGGCAAAGGTGACGAACAAAGGGGATCATGATGCATTCCGTGAGGAGCCGAAAGGTCTTTTCGGATCCTTTACAACCGGATCCTTTCACATACGGATTGGTTCATGACCGCTCGAGTGGAGTGACGTAGTTTATGGCACTGAAGGGATCCGTCTTGCGGGAGATTTATCGTCCTCTTGTACAGCCGCAGAAAGCTTATCTCAGTATGGGTGCTTAGGACAATACTTTTGCAAGGAGTGAGAATTCTGACAGCCGTAGCTTGATACCTTGTGTCTTACAGATCCTTCTATTAGCAATGTGCAAGATTTCAGTTCCGCCCGCAACCCCTATTGCGAGCAGGATATCGGGGAACCTCAACCGAGATATCGACATCTTACCACTGATTGCACAGACAAGCGCCGCTGCTTTCACCATTGTCAATGAAGAAGGCGAATCTATCAAGGAGAGGAAGACCATGCTATGGAAGTTCTCTCACTTCGCACGCTGCATCTCACTCCAGGCCACAGATAACCGCGACCAGTGGCGTGTGCTTTCCCAGTACAACAATGACTTCATCCACAGCCCTGGTTGCCAGGTGGCAAGGCACGACATTCTACAGCACCAGCGGCGTTGTCTGCCGTTATTACTATGACACTCGCACCAGTCGGTATGTCTGTGCCGCTGACCCCAATTCAAACAGCAGCAAAGCAAAGCATATCATAGTAGCGGCAGTCACAGAATGCGTCACATCTTTTCAGCAGTTGGATCATAGCCAGCGAGAGCAGATATGGATTGCCGCTCAAGCGGAACACCAACAGCAGCGGGTGTCGGAAGATGTAGACATTGAGTATTGCAAACCCGTTGAAAGCTGGACAAACTTGTAATTGAGTAGTATTCGTATTCTGATGCAGCCTTTCGTGACTCCAAGCGCTACCACTGCATAATTGCTTGGGATCCCATGCAAACCTAGGCAGTCCCATTCGGTATGAACAGCTACATGCACAGCTATCTACAAACGATCTATACACAAGTGCTACACAGGATATGGTACAGCTCACATGTCAGCGAATACTCTGTGTCAGATAGTCCGAGCAATGCTGAGGGTGATGTCGGCCCAGGCAAGCGGCTGGTGCACTTCGAGGAGTTTCTTGGTCATCAGAGCTGTGCTTGTCAGCGCTGCAACTGTGCAAATAAACGTGACTGACTCAAGCAGTTGTACTAGATGCAAGGCATCAGTGTTGTTGGCATGAGGTACGGATACTCACGAAAGCTTGGCACGCCACACGGCGCGTCACAGCCGTGCTCGGAAACACGTCGGAAAAGGTCATGGGCTTGCCGTCCGCCCGGAACTGGACCTTGTTGATGTGACTGAAGGTGTCATTTTCACTAGCGATGCGAAGTGCTGGAGGACTAACGTGAGAAAGTTGCGGCAGGACGGGTCGAGTCCGACGAGAGCGTCTTGCGAGATGTCCTCGTCAGCGCCAGGGCTGTGTGAGTCGTGCCGATCCGGTCTGTCCAGAACAGGCACTGTCATATGTGAGCGTCGACAATGTGTCGCGAAAGGTAACCTACGCTCGTAATCCACTTGGTCGTCAAATGCCATGTCGCTACCGAGACGAATGACCGAGATCGAACGGGCCCTTCTGAACGGCTCGACGGAGGCGGACCGACGGCCAGACGATGGTGCAAGAGACGACAAGCGCTGACTCAGGCGGATACTGTGTTGGAACGTCAGCACTCCCGACGCGCAGACAAAGTACCCGAAGAACTGACTTGGCGTCCTTGGCACTCGCAAGGCTGACTCTGGCGTTCTTGGACCCGAGTACGGTCCCTGGTGTACTCGAAAGCGGCTCGGCAGCATAGTCGACTGTCGCTCTTCAGTATCAACAGCCGAGGCAAAGAATGAGCACATACAGTCGTTGTAAGCCTCATTGTTGTCCCACTACCAAGAACGTCAGTGGCGTCACTTGAGATGTTGCTGACTCACAGGGAAATCGCCTCTGTCGCTCGACGCCGGCTTGCTACCACGACGTCCGACTTCGCTGTCAAGCGGGTCCTATCGCGACGTCAGACTTATGCCTTACCACACAGCGTAGCTCACCTTGGAGGCAGTGCGCGATTGACTCGCAGGTTTCAGCGGGACCTCATAGTCGTGGTAGTTCTGAGAACATCAACATCTTTGCCATCCTCAACAGCCGACCATTCCAGACGTACGTTCTGATAGTCTCCAGCACCCGTGCCACCTTCATCCATCATATCGCCCATACCCTCACCCATCATGTCCACATCCATGTCGACCGCGTCAAACCTTTGCCTAGCGAAATCGGGCTCGGCGTCGTCTTCCTGCATGAGATCACCATCAATCCGATCAGGGCTGTGATGCTGGGCATCATCGTCTTGCATCGGCATGCGTGGCCGGTCTTTGATTGGACGCGGCGTTGAGAGATCCAGGTAGTACTCGACCATGTCGGGCGCGGTGACTGCGGTTTGTCAGCCTGAAAGGTCAGAAAGGTCGAGACGTACATGGTAGCCACTGCCATGGCGCCTTGAGCATGGCATCAGCCTCGACCGCGGCGCGTTTCTCGTCCGTCTTCTTGCTGGTAGCCTCGCGGAGGTCGTCCATGTTCTTCGCATAGTCGGTTTTGAAAGCCTTGAGCGCGTCATGGGATAGTTCAATCGCCTACCAAAAATCAGCTCTGTTCGTTACATGTCTTCCCCAGGAGGTGGGCTCAATACGCACCTCGTCGACCCCCAGCACCTTGACTCGCTTCGCTCGCTTCTTCTGCTTCTTTGGTACTAGTTCAATCATTTCCTCGAGCTCTTCTGCCGAGCCCGAGCCGTAAGCACTCTGAGAGTGGTGCTCGAGGCTACCGGCGAGGTCCTCGCGGGTTGATGGTGGTGGAGGGGCAGACAAGCGTATGGCCTGCTAATATCAGTGCCAGTCGCCGTCGGAAGCCACCACGAGTAGTACACGATGCCACAAATGTCTGAGCTTACCTCACGACCGGCAAATCCGCCTTCACGATCGCCGTGTGCGATTTCGGCGGCAGAAAACGGAGCACTGCGAGAACGGCGATGATCATACCTATCATTGCAGCTAAGTCAGTGCCCGGCTCTCGCACGACGGCAGCGTAACTCRCATGGCGTTCATCATATCATCCCCGATACCCTTGCCAAAACCCATGCCCAAGTCCAAGCCCAAGCCCATCAGCGGTTCTCCATCCTCATAATCCCCCATTGGCTCCATACCGCCATTACTGCTACTGCTAGCCCCAGCACCGGCACCAGCACCAATGTCCATATCCATGTCCATGCCCAAGTCCAACCCGACGTCCTCGCCGTTCTGAAAGTAGCCGTCGTCCATGTCGATGACCTCGTCGAGGGAGTGGGTGGCACTGTCGGTCGACGAGTTGTGGCGGCGGCGGTGAGCCGGAAGGGTGATTTCGTATTCAGGGAGCGTGTTGCGCGGACGATCGACAGAGGTGGTGTTGGAGCGCGCTGTAAAGTGTCAGTGCTGAACCTATGTAGGTGCGGACGATTGCTTTGTGCGCATCAGTCGGTGTAGCACCAGTATGCGATTTCAATCTTGCTGGGTCAGGTCTCCACCCATCTGCACCGCACATGTCCTTATCCAGCACACCGTCGAGCACTCACCCTTCTTGACGATCTTGGCCTTGGCTGCCTTGGCGTAATCTTGATCGATCAGACCATCCTCCTCCTCGCTTTCGAGATCACTCTCGTCCGAGTCTTCCGTCGTGCTCTCATCCGAGGACTTGCGCTTGCCAGGCATACCGAAGTTGTCCCAATCCTGTCATCTTGTCAGCGCTCGATTTTGTATCTCATATGGACGATCGCGGGCAAAGTGAACAGCCCATGCGGGTTTGACTGGTATCAGCTACAGCGATGATAGCTCTGCGTCATGTATGCTAGGCTGGTGCTGTCTCGTAGGTCGGCGAGTCACGAGTCGAGCGAAGTTTGCAGACACAGGAGATCGCACTAGTCGAAGCTAGGTTGCGGCCGTGAAGGAACAAGAGTACCCACCATCCTCGGAAACCCCCAGCCGAGTCCAGCACCTGCATTCGAGATCGTGATCGCGTCGACTCTATGCTCGTCAGCATACCACCTGCTTCAGCCATTCGGCGGCCCACGGCGCGAGCAGGATACCCAACAGTCAGTCGGGTGCAAGACGCTGTGGACTGTGCCAGCTAATCGTTCACCGTCGCGCCGTGTCGCCAGTACTGGGTCTAGTTGTAACGACTCACTTTGTTGTCTTGTCGATTGTCATGTCGAGTTGAGCGGCTGGGGCCGAGACGAGCGCTTGCTTGAGGCGCGAGTGGAACTGGGTCACATCCTGTGCATGTCAGCCACCGTTGACGTTTGTCACCTCAGCAGCTACTGCTGAATGCTACGTGGCTGTGGTAGCTGGCGGACCTTGAAAAGGTGTTCATAGCCTTGATCATACACCCTGGTTAGGGCATCAGCGTCAAGCCCCCGAGCGTCTCAGCCACCGAAGCAGCTAGGAGGCGGGAGGAACCGCACTGACCTCGCCACACCGATCAATAGACAGCTGCTCGTCCTCAACGCCATGGGCTCTGGCGGTTCTGCAATCGTCTGACACGCCCCGGGGACATCGGCTGCGATGATCTCCTTTTTCGTAACGCGACGGGTGCGGACGCCGAGGGTGCCAAGTAGCCTGTGCGGAATGAGAGATGTATCCAGGTCATTCCAGAGCTGCAACGACTGACCAGAAGATGCCGAGGCTGCAAAAAGGTCAGATCCATCAGTGTCTGTGCGGTTCAGCACGGATTTGACCCACCCGTCTTTGCCGCGGATTAAGATTTCTTCAGAGAAGAACATGGCGGCTGGAGGTGCCTCTGTCCGTGACTATCAGGCTCGACTCGATGATCACCGTGGCTGAGATGGTGGTTGATGCCGATGCAGTCTCGGTCGGAGCGACACGGTGAGAATTCTGAAACGCGTGATTACGTGATTTCCCACGGTTGCCACGTTTCAGGTTGAAATGGGAGCAATAGGAAAAGAATGCAATTCCCTTCCTCAGCTCGCTGTCGTCTTGTTGATTGTTGACACGATTCTCTTCATCCACTGACCAGAGCAGCAGTAGCGATGGCACCTACAGACGCAGCAGAGAAGCGAAGATTAGAACAGGAGATTGCAAAGCTCAGCGGTCAGTCGTTCGCTCCACATCAGTCTTTGCACCGCTCAACAACAAGCAGGCGCAATCACCCGCCACTCGAACGCATACAGACCTTACCCATCCCGCGGCAGTGGCAGAGGTCGGGGACGACCACCGGCATACGCAAGCAGCAGTTACGACGCCCAAAAGGGGTCATCGTCAACGACGGTGGTACCGAATGCGGCAGCCGGACCAAGTGGTCAGCACGGCTGGGTCAAGAACACGAGTCGGACGGGGAACAAGAGTCTGATGAACACCGAGACGTTTTTGAAAACGTAAGTGGATCCTTTGTCATCTGTGACTGCCTGCTTCATCTACCCGAGTCGACGCAGTCATTCCTCGTGTCACTAGGTATGCTGACTCATTCGACAGGGAAAAGGCCCGATTAGCACGCCCACCGCCTCGACCCACCAAGAAAAGAACGCCACGCAACCCCGGCGCAGGCGTCGCCGTGCTAGCGTCGACCGACGGCAAAGACGCCGGACCGCGCAGAGTCGTGATTGACAATGTCGTATTCGAGTTTGAAGAAGGCGGAGGGAAACTTGTCAGAATCGGAGGTCAGTCTCGCGTCTGCTAGCCCAAGCCGTGAACGGCTAGAGCAGGAGAAGCGGACGCTGACGCTTGGTAGATCATGCAGGATCGGCCGGCAACAGTTCCACATTGACACCGACACGCAATTCGCTCTCCATGTCGGGTCATCAGTACTCGCGTACGAAATCGGGCAACATGCTATTGACCGAGACAGTGCGCAAGCGGGCTCTGGGCAAGAGCAAGGCGAGGTGCGTCCGGCAAGCATGGACCTGTACTGGGCTATATCGGAGGCGTCCGCGGGGATCGGCTGATGTTGTATAGCGCAAAAGACAAGGCGGCGACACCCTGCCGCTACTTTACCAAGACTGGGTGCGTGTTTCCTCCGACTCGACACTACAAACTGATCACTCGGCCCCTTTGCTCTTTGTTGATTTGAATCACGGTACGTCCCTCGATCAGACGGTGCAATCGAGCCCTCACGTGCCCCTACACGCACAACCCGTCCCGGCTCGCAATCTGCTCTCGCTTCCTGCGCTCGACCTGTCCCAACACGGCTCTCACGTGTCCCGTCTCGCACACGCCCACAGCACACAACGCGCCCTCGTGCGTCCATTTCCAGAACCACGGCTCGTGCCGCAACGCAGACTGCCTGTATCCGCATATCCGCGTCGCGGACGATGCACCCGTCTGCGAAGCGTTTGCGAGAGATGGCTGGTGCGACCTCGGCGAACGGTGCGCTGAACGCCATGCGTGGGAGTGTCGCGAGTGGAGGGACAAGGGGTCGTGTGTGAGGGGATCAAGGTGTGGGCTGATGCATGTGCTGAGAGCCGAGCTCGGCCGTGTCTTGCCCGTGCCCGCCGAGGCGCAGCCGCAGCCGGCCGTGTTAGAAGAGGAGCAGATCGTAGGCGACTTTGATGACGGTGGCGAGTTTATCCAGTTTGCCGGCGGACAAGATGAAGATGAGGATTCGACAGCCGGCTCGAGCGAGAGTGATGCCCAGACGGTCGACAGCGACGAAGACGAAGACGACGACGACGACGACGACGACGTCGACGGCAATGTGACGATCACAGACTAAGTATCCCTTTGTCTCCCTCTATCACTCCATCTTCCTTTTCCCATCCGTCTCATTCCGTTTCCAAAACTGCCCTGTCCCAAAAGATGGCTCCGGCCCACCGTAGCTATCCGCGAGCATGCATCCCATACCATACCATATCTAAGCCCAACCTGCAATGTCCGCGCCTCTTCTGCCCCTCCAAAAGCCCCGACTGAGCGTCTTCTCGACCAACTCGGCTACAGCCAACGAGCTCGTCAACCCAGGCGAATTGAAGCCTAGCAACGAGATCAGGCCCGGTCGTTCAGGCGAATGCTGGATCACGAAATCGCTGAACCCAGCCGTCGGTGGCAAGATGTTTGCGCGGATACCGGAATAGTCGGGTTGGAGGAGCGAGGGGTCGATCCCGGGTAACTTTCGGTGTGCGCGTCAGCGCTGCTAAGTGTTGTATGCAGATGAGAAAGGACTGACATAGCGCCTGATTGCGTCAGCCATGGCATCCCGCTTGGAATCATCGGGTGCGAGATGCTTTTCCCAGTAGTCGGGGTCGGAATCGGCTTCATCTGGTGTCCCGATGTATTCGACGTCGGGTCCGAACTTGATGTTACCGGCTAGGTCGAGTGTCTGGTGGTGTCAACTGTTCGTTTCCCTGACAGAATGATTGTGGATGAACCAGGTGGGTGCCAAGACCTGCGAGACCGGGTTCAGGGCACGGATAGAGTAGTCTTTGGACGTTTGCGACCCCAGGACCTTTGTACGTCATGTAGCTGCCTGGACCATCTCGTCAGTACATGCGCAGCACCGATGATCACGACTTACCCTTGGAGAGCCACATTCGGGTACGTTCACGCTGCGGTAGCAACGGATTGATGATGTGCGCCGCTCCGAGCCCAGCAGCATTCACCACCACCTTGGCCAACACGGCCTCTGTCTGACCTTGGCCCTCTCCTGCCTCCTTTGACCACCCAGTCTCCATCTGCACAACCCAGCCTTCACCCTTGGGGTCTGGATCGACGCGGACGACGCGCGTGCCGCGCACAATCAGACCCTCTCCGCCCTCTTCCTCAATCTCGCGCTCGAGCGACTCCATGAGAGCATGCGAGTCCACGATGCCTGTTTCAGTCGAGATGATGGACGCTTTGATCCACGGCGCGACATCAGGTTCCAGCTCGCGCGTCTGGCCGGGTCCAAGGAAGTAGGTTGGCACTTGATCTTCAAGCGACGGGTGCTGGGTATGTGTGTGTAGCTGATCGAGGTACTCGACCTGGTTGTTGGCGGTTGCGATCACGAGCTGAGGGTATGCGATCAGCCGGGGGGCGACCGACGCCGATGCAAACCAACCTTTTCCACCTTCTTGTGGGGGATCTTCAACCGCTCACACCGCTCGTACATCATCTGACGTCCTCGTACACACAACCGTGTCTTGAGCGAACCGATCGGGTAGCTGTGCGCTCTCAGATTGGTGGTCGTCAAGTAGAGCAGCTAAACTGACTACAGCCCTGGTTGGAATCAGCTACCATCCAGGACGCGCAGAGACGACCAACCAGCATGGATGACCTCGGAGTTTCTCGAGCTGAGCCATCTGTCAGCAAGCACTCCCAACCCTGCGACGACCCAGTTGCACCTGCTCTCCTGCCCAATCTATGGCCAGTCAGTCGCGTCCAACGCGCGACGACCAGTCGACAGACCTGCTTATGCCGCTCCACAAGATATGTCGACTTTTCCGGCAACTGCTGTGTCAACCGAGCGGCCACGGCGAGCCCTACCACGCCTGCGCTCATCAGCTCACCGTACGGCGCTGCCCGAGATCGGTATGGACTGACCGCCGCCGATGACGAGGTGATCGACGGCATTGCAAGGTTCTTTGAATGGGAACCGAGCTCTCAGTGCTGCCATTTCTGCTACGTGCTCTGGAATAAGAAGAGTTGACGATGGGAAAGATGGCAAGAGGGCGATCGTTATCGATTCCAAGTCGTGGTGACAAGTCGTGACGTGGAAGCAAGCGTGGCACAGGGTGGTAGATGTGGTATACATTCACGTCGAACAAGACACGGTACGTTGTAGTAGGCTGCTGAGCAGTCTCAAGACCTCCCGGCGAGCATCGCATCGAGCTCTGTAGCGACGCGTCAGACGAATACGGAAACGTACAGAGGCAGACTCACCGCGATCAAGGTCCTCTTTACTGCCACCCGCGTCCCTACCTCGATCCCTTTCGCGTCCTCTCCCACCTCGACTCTCGCCGTAACCACGTCCTTGCAACCTACCCGTCGCAGATTCATCACCATCCACGTCCATCGCGTCATCAACGGTCTGACCACCGGCAGGCCCAGACCTCAGGTTATCCAACTCGCGATCCAGATCCTCTTGCGTGACCTGCGAGCGGCGCGGTTTACCCAGACCAGGCCGAGCGTACGGCGTGTCCCTCGTCCTCCTACCCGCACCGACATGCGCACCCCTTCGTCCATCTCGGCCCGCATCGCGCCCATTCTCCTTGTACCACTTTGATTCGCTCGCTTTGCCGCGCTTGCTCGCGTCCGAGACGGTTGCGAACCGAACATCCATACGCGCTAGTGGTCGCAGACCGGGCGGCAGTTCTTCCTCGTTGACTGTCTGGATTGGCGCGAGCGGTGCGGCTTCGGGAGGTGCATGGCGAGACCTGGGTACAGTCCGGGGTGCACTCGTCTCCGGAAGAAGCTCTTTGGATGGCAGAGGTAGGAGATGAACTGGGACGTGGTGCGCCGCTCTAGATTCTAGCGGGTCGTCCTCGAGGTCGAACCCAGCCTTGGCGAGAACGGCGATTGCCAGCAACGCGGCGCGTGCATCGTCGAACAGCAAGACGAGATTGTTGTCGTTGATCCACTCGATCCCTGTGGGTGCATGAGTAGATCCCTGGGCGAAAGAAACGTCGTACGCACCGAGAGGCTTTGCACCGAGCTCTGTCGAGTACTCGAACACCTTGGCGGTACTGAGATGCGCGAGTGGCTCGCCAGAGATATGGAGCGCATTGGAGCGCATTCTCGCTTCCGATGTGCTCGATGCTTGCGCTGCGTTATCGTTAGATTCAGCGGAGCGTAGCAGCATAAGAACAAAGGACAGGACTGACTTAACCACTCTTCGGGATCGACCTCGTCAAACTGTCTGGCGGTCCGTCTGACCCTCTTTTCCACGATCAGTACCCGTCATCTTCTCAGTCGCACTGAGCTCACAGGGTTCGCCTCTGGATCCGCAGCATAACCAGCCGCCGAGCTCTCCTCGAATAGGTACACTTTACCCTGCCCCATCCTGCCCAACAGCTCTCCGGCACGCGTGTGAACCGCATCATCCAGTGCCCTATCGAGCAGTGCGGGCTCTTGGAGGTCTTCTGGCGGTGGTGAATCGTACGGTAGCCCTGCTGATGCCATGTTTGTGAGCTGCTGGATGGATGTTCGACTGACGAGGGCATCCGCTGTCAGCCACAGGTCAGACTTTGCTAGGCGCTCTAGCACGCCGGGCATTGATTATGTGAGCCGCCTGCTAGCTGCGTGAGCAACTTGCTAGCGTGTCGGCGCCCGCGTGGGACCCCGAGCTGCTTGCGGTGAAACTGACTCGACGAAAAGTGTCTCTGCACCTCGAGACAGCGCACCATGTCGGTACAGGCTCATACACACAGTGGTCACCATGAGAAAAGAAAGAGTCTGCCATCGATACCACTGCAAGAGCTGCAGACCAACCGTCACCCCAATGTCATTCGCGGAGAATCGGACACCGCAGTTGTTGAACAAGACGCCCACGTAGAAGCAGCTATAGACATACCGCCTGATGGAGGTTATGGTTGGATCGTAGTGGGAGCCTGCTGGGTCGGCCAGTCAGTTACGCTATCCCTCCGTGTCCCGTACTGACCCGGTGTAGGTTCTTCACCGTCGGCAACACGTACGCATGGGGCGTCATCCAAGCCCAACTCGTCAACGAAGGCGTTGGCACCGCATCAACCATCGCATTCGTCGGAGGTCTAGCAACAGGACTGCAAGCCATCTTCGCGATGCCCCTGAGTGGGCTTGTGCGCAAGCTTGGCGCTCGTAAGGCCATGACGTGCGGGGTGTTGTGTATCGGCACCTCCCAAATCATCAGTGGTTCATCCGTACATAGTATTGCAGGCTTGTTTGCGGCATCAGGGGTACTGCAGGGTATTGGCAAGGGCTTGATCATCTTGGTCGGTGCTCCGTTTGGTAGCGATCCAAACGCTTATAACCCTAGCCGTGCGCGCCATTGTCAGCCCAGTGGTTCAACAAACGTCGAGGACTTGCGAATGGAGTCATCTACTCTGCCGGCGGAGTTGGCGGTGCTATCCTTGCCATGGCCTCTGTCGCTCTGCTGAACAGCATCGGAACTGCGTGGACGTTTCGTGTGCTCGGGTTCATCACCCTCGCGCTCGGCCTCCCGGCCTGCGCGTTCATCCGAGAAAGCGCGCCGCGCAAATCCGTCCCTTTCGTACAATGGTCGGCTACGTCCCAGTCGGCCCTTGCATCCAGCTAACCCACCGCAGGAGCCTCTTCCGCGATCTCCGCTTCTCAACCGCCCTCGTCGCATCAGCACTCGCAATCTTCCCACTCTTCGTCGCCCCCTTCTTCCTCCCGCAATACGGCCACCTCCTCGGCCTCTCATCCGTCGCGTCCGCAGGCCTTCTCGCAGGCTTCAACCTCTCATCCGCCGTCGGCAGAGTCGTCTTCGGCATGTGCTCGGATCGCCTGGGGCCTGTCAACGTGCTAGTCATGACAATGCTCATGAACGCATTCACGTTGCTTGTGTTGTGGCCGCTGAGTCGGACTCTAGCGCCGCTGATTGCTTTCGTGGCGCTGTCGGGTCTGTCTGCTGGTACGTTGTATTCAAGCGGAAGGGGGTGGCAGCTGATCATCCCGCAGGCGCGTTCTTTTCGCTGATGCCGACGGTGGTGTCGAGCCTTGTAGAACCATACATGGTCGCAACGGCCGTTGGCATGGTCATCACCGGCTGGGCGGGCGGCTTTCTCATGGTACGCCCATCTCCCTCGTCACCACCATCCCCCGTGCACAAACTGACATCCCCACAGGGCGCCCCGATCGCAGGTTATCTACTCAAAGCGTCCGGTGGCAACGGCGCAGGCCTCGGCTCGTTCCGGCCAACAATGTTCTATGCCGGCGGCTTGACGCTGCTCAGCGGCATGATCTTGCTCGCGATGAAGCTGAGGGTCACAAAGAGTCTGCTGAAGCGCATGTAGAGGGTTACAGGACGAAGCGAATGTAGCATATACGCATGGATCCTTTCGTGCCTCGCGATGCGTCGACTGTGGTTGCGGGATCAAGTACGAGAGGTCACCAGAAGTCGCGCCTTGCGAGTCTGCAGCTGCGCTGTTATCACCGAGAGGACGCCAGTAAAGCAACCTCAGCTTTGACCGTGCAACTACAGAGCCAATGCGCTGTACGCGCTTCTGTGTGCGACCTTTGACGTGCTGTTGCCACCGGTGCCACTTACCGAGCTGGATGTAGATCATCCGGACTTAGCTAAGCTGGAAATCACTATGGAGAGCCATTACAGCCAAGAAAACAATACATGTTAAACAGCTTCATAGCGAAGCCGCATCGGCTAGATTAGAGCTTAATGAATACAGTGTCTGGCGCTGATCATGCTGATGCAAGGCAGCTTCGTTTCTTGTCAGGGAATAGCATGCTTGTGGTGGACCGTGTAGTCAGCTTGTGACTCCAGTACACCGCCTCGCTGCACCGGGCATGACCATCCTTTTGCGGACTCTGTCCTTTAAGCATCCCGCCTGACAAAGGATAGTCGTTGGAGCATGAACGGATCATCTCGCGCATGTCCCGCTCATGTCGAGAGCCGTAATCTATGTCCATTATGTATGCATTTCCTTTCGCTATCTCCTTTTGCACACTCTAAAGGAAATCAGAATCCGCACTTGAAGCTCAGTGACGAGCCCGATATGTCGTGCTATAAGAGACCCGTATGAAGAGCAGCTTCATTGCGTCTCACCCACACATCTGCACATCAAGCATGTCCACTTCGTCCTCGACCTTCTCCGCATCACACGATGGACTTGCTGCGCATGAGCATACGCTGACTGTTGAAACGCGGGAGTGCGTAGACAGTCAGGTCACGGCGTCATTAGATGTCGAAAGACATACGCACGATTGGATTTTCGAGTCGTGCAGTGAACCACGCTATCGCGGTCGCGAGTTCCACGAGCGCTTAGACTACACGACTGTCGCCAAGTTTCAGTCGGCGAGAGAGAGCAAATATGCCGCTGGCACTGTAAGCTGGAAGATGAAGGGCGAGGAGTGATGTTGTCGCGGCTGTAGTCATTGGCAATCATCGATAAGTATGATGGATTTTTGGATATGCGATTCACCCGTCAGACCAAGCAGCACCTATGGAGTGCACGCAGACGGTTGTTGTCGCTATGAACAACACAAGTCAGGGTAGCAGATAACACTTTCAGGCTGCCCCAAGGCGATCAGGTTCTCATCCACTGAAGCTTGGCGCGCGACGCGTGCAGTCGAACCACCGCAAGACCTGTGTTGAGCCACGGTGGTCTCTGACTGTACCGGTAGACTGCTGCAGATACAGAGCAATAAAAGGTGACGGCAACCATGTATGTACTCTCTGAGGTGAACGTAAGTATGATGAAAGGAGCATCCGGTCGGTATGAAGACTGCTTAATTCGAAGTGCATGCACATTGTCCTTATTAGCGTAGTTGTGCAATAGTACGGTTCAGTTGCGAGAGAATCTGAAACATTGTCAGCAGTATAATGCGGTACAGTAGTTGCGTGTGCCGCGCTCGATGGCCTTGATTACAGAGGTAGATGGGCCGCGGGATAAATTCGATATACGAAGATCGGCGCTGCGAGAAACGGCTAATCCGGGTGACGCAGCGGGAAGCTAGGTTCCGCAGTGCTGAGCGACCCGGAAGATCGAAGAGAGAACAAAGATATACACGTATCGGTTTATGGCCAAGGAAACACAGCTACAGCACTTACCGTCTCGAGGGCGCCACTCCACCACATACAGACAGTGGCGCGATCGCGTAGGCAGCTCTCCGACCGCTGGCCTGACTGTGTGTAGGAACCAAACGCGTGGTACGACCATAGGTGAGACAAGTCTGAATAGCAACTGCCATAGCCAGATGTACGTTGCCGCCTTGCTACACCCGTTGAATAAGGTGTTCTACTGACCATTCACGGCTGGACCCGGCCGGCATCGCTGCCGACCATGGCATTATTGGGTAGTCGATTTGAAACACAATACCACGGGGCGAAGCGCCTAAGCGGCTGCACCGACTCGTATCACCTCCTTCTATCGTCGGTCAGATCGGCTGCGAGACATTGCGGTGACGAAGGGTGCATCGTGAATCCACAATGGAGTATGCCATCGGCATTCGGCACGTTGCCGCCACCTCTGGCTCTCCGACAAAGAGTGCTTCTCAAACAAGCCATGCTTGCGCAGGATATAACGCCCTTCAGCCTCCACACCCCGTCATCCGCCCCAAGAATCCATCATGTCCTCAACGACGTACAGCGTTGCGCACGATGGTTTGCCTTCTCATATTCACACCCTGTCCGTCGAAGAACGCCCGTGTCCCGAGGAGGTGCTCATGTCCGTACTCACACGAGCTCTTGGCCTAGATGACGACGGAGCACAACACACGCATCAATGGTTCACCGAAACTTGCAGCCACCCGCGGTTCGCCAATGACCCTCGTAGCGCCCCAAGTGACATTACAGATCTCCAATCGATGGCGCCAGAATTTCGGAAGGCATACAGTGCAGGAAGAATCAGCTGGGTGAAAGGCGTTTAGCGCCGATGATAGATACAGGTCCAGTGTTCCAGCCCTTATGAAGGATCCTTTCACGAGCATCTCATACGCCAAAAACTGGCAGATCCAGCTAGAGACCGTGCTCGGCAGGTATCTTGCGACCGCCACAGCCACGTCGCACGGCTAGCAGCACGATTGACCGCGGCGTGCTAGAGCTGTGCAGTGTTTGGTTCTCTCGACGCAGCGGTAACGGTCACTCTTCATCGTCCATGCCATGGCGGCAACCTCGTACGAGCAGCTCATCCAACGCGCGAATGTACGCACAAGGCGTGCTATATGACTCGACGGCACTAATGCAGATGTGTAGGAGCAGGCGCAGGCGGCGCTCCTGTCCGAGTCCCGCACGGGCACGGCCAGGTCATCACTGGCAGCACTCCAGCGAACATTCCCACTCTACATCACTGCCGCCCAGTCGTACTCCCACGTTCTGTCTGATCCACACCTTCCAACCACGGAACGGCCCAGAGTCGTCAAACGATGGAAGATGGTCTTGGACCGTGCGGAGAAAATCAAGCAAGCCATTGAGGAGCAAGGCGGTGCCGTTGGGCGGGTGGTAGCAGACGGCGAGGGTCACGAAACCAAGGTGTGCAGGCGAGGAGGTGTGATCAACGGAGTCGCCCTGGCGGATTGGTCTGGCTCTCTCCGCACAGACCCGGGCTCGGGCTGGATTGATCCCAATCCTCCGGAGCTATCAATCGCACAGAACGACCTGCAGCCCGTGATGAGGCGCTGTGCATGGTTGCCGAAAATGCATCAAGGCAAAGGCAAGGGCCGAGCGGATACAAGTTCGACGGCGATCGAGGTCGAGCAAGGCCCTGGTGCCGATTGTTCAGTGGTTGCGACCTTAGCCGTCTGTCTCGCTCACAACTTGAAACACGGGACAAAGGTGTGTAGCCTGCAACTATCGACCGCGCAAAACTTGATTGAATCTTAGCTCGGCGAGAGCTCGCTGCAACCTTGTGGGCCATCCCCGTCCGGCAAGCACACGGTGAAGCTGCATATCAACGGCGCCTGGCGGACAGTCGACATTGATGACCAACTCCCCGTCGCTAGCTCGTCAGGTGAGGCGCTTCACGCTGCTGCCTGTGTAGCTGGAGATGCGGTCCCATGGTTTCCATTGGTTGAGAAGGCGGTAAGTCAATATGAGCGTCTTCGGCAACCGCTGAGCCTGCTGGAGTACATGAAAGTAATGGGGGGCTACGACTTTCCCGGATCGTGAGTCGATGTCTGGGAGGTACGGCCCCGGCTGACAATATCCAGCAACCCATCAGCCGATCTCTAGTAGGTTATGACGCATTGCCGCGCACCAAGCACTGATTGAGATAGTGCCATCACAGGATGGATACCGGAACGGCTCTCGGTATCAGAGTGAGATCCGATCTTCAGAACTCGCAAATGGCATTCTGATCCCTTCGTAGCCCAGCATTCCAAAGAGAGAAGACGTGGGAGAGACTGAAGCGGGGCCACGACGCAGCATCCTGCTTGATCACCCTCGGCACCAGCAAGCAGACTGATACCAGGCTGATACCATCCCATGCGTACGGAGTTTTGGGTGAGTGACTGGTCAAGACGCTGAAATGTAGCTGACATCCATGCAGATGTGCAGGACATCGATGGTCACCGGCGGATGCGGATAGTGAATCCCTGGCGGCGCGCACATCGAACACCGAAGGATGAGACAGTCAGTCTCGAAGCCTTGAGTCTGATGCCCACTGCAGCGTTACCACGTAAGTTGGAACATTCAGGTGATCATGCAACTGAGCCTTTCCTCAGAGATATTCGACATGTCGTGGGACGAGATCTGCGAGGTGTTTGACACTGTCGAACTCAACTGGAAGCCGCCAGACGGGCTACAATCGACCATCACCCACTGGTCAGTAGTGTGTACTGTCACATATCAGGATGCTCAACATGTAGGTCATGGCGTAAACCTGTTTCGGCATCGGCCGACACGTGTAGAGTCCCTACCCCAGGTACGTATATTACTCTCATTGTGACACAACAGCTGATGAGCATGCACAGCTCGCAGTCCACGCTTCAGCCTCGACGTTTCATCTGTCGAACCGGATGATCACGTCTGGATCCTCCTGTCGCAACATGTCACCCACAAAGACCGCAAAGGCGACGCCATCGCGCTGCACATCTTCGAACAGGGTGTAGGGACCACTGGTTCCGTATTACATCCATCGCGCGCGACTTTCTCCGGTCAATACACGGATGGGCTGCATGTTCTGGTGCGTATTGCTACGTCTGGGTGTTGTAATCGCTGACGGAGGTCAGGTGCGCTATCGATTGCTCAAGAAGGCGAATAGTCTCCTGGTTGTCCCGGCTCGCGATGGTGGTGCTTTCGAGACTGGCTTTACTCTGCAAGCCTGGGCGTTTGGCACTGTCAAGCTCGAGCGCATTGTGCAAACACTCCCTTTTTCCGAGATGGTGCGGAACGCGTCTGGAATGCTCGCCGATGCTCACCGGTCATTCAGCTCATGGGAGCGATCACCGCTCGATCCGCGGGCGGGAACCCAGCGCACCCCACACATCTCAACAACCCGCAGTACCGTTTCGAGCTCAAGTTGACCAAGCCTGCTACTCAACCGGACCAGGCTGTGGTACGGATCTCGGTGGAGGGCTCCAAGACGCGTGCGTGGAACGTCAAGCTGCTGTTCGGCGGCGGAGAACGGGTCGCCGAGTGAGTGCTTGCTTACAACAATTCGGCTTGACTGATCAGTCAATAGCATCGTCGAGGGCGATGTATTGCTCGATTCGGGTACCTATACTTTCGCGCTCGCTGCCGCCCAAGTCAAGGCTTTGCAAAGTGGGCCGAAATCTCCTATCGTCGTGCCTTGGCTAACATCATCCAGCCGGCGTTTATACCATCGTAGTCTCTGTATACGAGCCCGGCTGGACTGGCGAGTACAGCCTGCACGTCGAATCGTCGCTACCCTTTAGTATCTCGCCAATCCCACAAGAAGGGGCGGGGCTATATCACCGTGCTGTCAAAGGGGTCTGGTGAGCCGTGCTTTGCATCCATGTCGGCGCTGACGCCTTGTAGGTCGGGTGGATCAGCTGGCGGTCGTCCAGGTGGTGGCGGCTATGAGATCAACCCTAGGATCGAGGTAACGGTTCCTCAAGCCTGTTCACTATCGTGAGCTACCGAGACTCTAGCAAACGGCGCTGACGAGCTCAGTGCGCGCCTTCACCTCCCTCACCCTTCCGATATACCCATCAACCTGACGTTGTTCAAGCGTGGCACCCAAGGTACGCTCGGTGACCGTGTCGCGACATCCGGGCCGTACAGCGACGTCACGTCCGGCGTCAAGGTCAACACCACCAAACTCGAGGCAGGAATCTACCTGTTCGTGCCGTCCGCATACCAGATGGGCATGCGTGCCGACTGGCGGCTCGACGTATGGACCGATCGCGCCGTCGAGCTTGAGCCTTGCGTCGCATAATCGTATACAATATGCATGACGTGCAAATGCGAGCACTCGTCTATCGCAGTCTAGCAAACGGATTCAACGTATCCCCACCCAACCCCTCGCCGGTCGTGGCTTTGACGTGCTTGCCCTTCTGAAACGCGTTCCAGAAACGTAGCGTCTCGTCTCCAGCGCCCGTCACGATCGTCTGCCCATCGGGACTCATGGCGAGGTAGAGGACCCGAAAGGTATGACCCGTGAGCGTACCGACGTGGCTCATCGAAGGGTATTTCCAGATGTGGATCTGGTTCTGAATGGGGCCGCCAGAGTAGCCATGGGTAGAGACGAGCTCGTTCGAGTTGCGACTCCACATGAGGTTACAGACCTGTGTGCCGTGTGAGCTCGGCCGCAAAGAGTGCTGTTGGGACGTACCTGCGAGCCTGTATCCCATTCACTCAACAGCCCGCCCGTCAGGCTATTCCAGAACCGAATCTTCTTATCTGCCGTCCCTCCGCCGCTAGCCAGGACTCCCCTCTGGTGCGGACTCCAAGCGAGGGCCTTGACGGCCGCTTTGTGCTCTGAAAACTTCCAGGTCGGTCGATCGTTGAGTGCGTTCCAAATGAACAGCTTGTTGTCGTTGCCGCCCGAAGCGAGCTGGTCCGTCTCGCTGTTCCACTTGAGCCCGCACACTTCCTGTTTGTGGTGGCCTGCTAGGATCCGGATGTAGGGTTCTGGCGCGCGCGTGTCACGGTGGATGATGGTGCGGTCGCGAGAGCCTGAAGAGAGGATGTGGTGGTTCCAGGCCAAGGAGCCGACGCGGCCCGTGTGGCCGCCCATTGTGCGGATCTTCTTGCATCGCTCGGCATCCCAGATCTCGACCATGCCTTTGTCGGTCCCGATTGCCATGACGCTCCCCTGGGACATGTCAGTATAGAGATAGTTGGGCACAACGTCACTGACCCGCTGCGTCCACTCCAAGCCCGTGATCGTATCTCCGCTGACCTCGGTCGCGTCCTCTGACCCAGCGGACAGATCACACAGTTTTGTCACCTTTGACGTCTGCGCACTCCACAGATACACGCAAGCCTTCAGACCGACGCCAAGAACGTTCGAGGACGACCACGAGACGAGGTTGAGGTAAAAGTCGTCGGCGAGCTCTGGCGCATCCAGCACCTTGAACGGCGTCTTGGCCATCAGACGTAGACCTTTTCGCGGGCTGAGGAGGATCTTTTGGCTGTCCTTGCCGATTGGGCTAAGCGAGTACTTTTCGTGCGACATGTCGTCGAGCCCGAGCGCGCCGTAGCTGAGCGGCTGGACGCGCGGTGACGACGGTGAAGCAAAGTTGAACAGACGTTTGCGTGTTGGTGTCGTTTGGACCGTTGTAGGCGGGGAGAATGCGGTTCGTTGAGAGGAGGACGAGGATGGCTGGGATGGGGAATGGATCGTGGCCGTGACGGCTACGTGGTGTTCTCGCGCCGCGGCACTGCCTGGAGGCCGACCGGACGGTGTGCTGGGTACATGCATAGGCACGGGTCCGAGAAAGACGTCTTGGCCCGAGCTATCGGTGATTGAGGGTGGGTGGTGGTGATGCGTCGGCACGGAGGTATGACCGGCCAGCGTCGGTGCAGATGAAGGTTGGTAGGTTGCCGGCCGGCGTGGTGATACCGTTCTTGACGAGTGGCTCGATCCACTTGCCGGTGAGCCAAACATCTCCGACTTGAGTAGATGCGTAAACGTCTGGTTCGCCTCGTCTGTGTGCGTCAACATGGTCACTGCGCCTGGACGCTCGACATACCTTTGTGCGAGTCTCCGCCTAGGCCATACATGGACTTTCGTCGAGTCTTGGGCGGCGTAGCCGCACTCGGTTGCGAGGGGCTGCCTGCATCCGGCAGCAGTTGGTACGAAGCATGCAAGTCTGATCCATCACGCTGAGGGATGAACCTGTTGACGCCATCAGTTTCCTTATGGATGAGTCCACGCTCGGCACTGACCGATCGCCATAGTCTCTCGCCTTGCCCTTTCTCGCACTCGAAGGCGACGCTGGGGGCGCACTGCCGGGCCTGTTCGGGACACTGAGCAGATCTCGAAGCTTGCTACTGCCGGCCGTTGCGTTGGAAGTGCCAGCGCCAGCTGGGAGGTTTGAAGAGGACGCAGATGCAGACTGGGTCCCGGACCGGACGCGGCGCGCAAAGTCCGAGTCGTAGATTGACATTAGGCAGGAGAGCAAGCAGGTTGAAGGATGTTCTATGTGACGATGCGCACGAGGTTGCTTTTAGCGGCGAGCGGCGGCGGTGAAGGCTGAGCTGTGTAGCATGCAGTGGGGTTATCAGAGAGGAGCGGTCGTGCTGTCGAGAAGGAATGGTCGATACTGCCGATCAGAGTGCGGCAAAGTCGAGTGAGGGATAAACTGAGAGCGTCCCGGGCTTGTTGTCGTTGTTTTGAATAGCGAGTGGAGCACTCGCACACTGTTCACACGCCTCGTCGTCGCCGGCACCCGTCTTGCACAGTGTATCGTACCGTTCCCGTCGTCGCCGTGAGCTCGTACGCTGCACAGGCGGCGATGCACAAACAATCGAATCCAAGTTGACTACACAATCATTTGTAGTCGCATTACAAAACTGACTGGGATTCGACCACAAGTTGATTACAAGTTTATCGTAGTTCATTGGTAGTTGATTACGAGCTTTATTGCATCTCGATTAGGAAATGACGAGCGCATTAGGATGGACAGCACCAGCACCAGCATCCACCCACCCCCGACCGCAACTCAGCATGGACGCGCGCTCCCTGCTCCGTGCACAAAAAGCAACGTCCAAGATCTCCCACCCGTACGCAAGCTATAGCGCGAGCGGTCAACTGCGATGTACCATCTGCGCCGTGCCAGGTCCGTCCTTCTCATACATCGTGCATGTACTGATGGATGCTCAGTGCAGCAGTGGGAAGCCCATCTGCTTACTAAACAGCACCGAACGTCTGTCGCGCGCGAAAAGACCGAGGCGGCCAACGCGGCGAAACGCAAAGCGGCGACTGGTCCCGAGCAGGGCAGCAGCAAGAAGCAGCGGCTAGACGGACCCGACGCGCTCCCACCCGGTTTCTTCAGTGATGCGTCAAAGCAGCCGCCAGCGTCTGAGCAGCAAGAACACCCGGTTGAGATCTCCAAAGCGACGGGCGATGCGGAACTGGATGATTTCTTGTCTTCGTTGGCTGAGCCATCGCCTGCGCCTGCCACTACGCGCGCACAGAGACAAAAGGACAAAGACGAACCGACGGCTGAAGAGATTGAAGCTCAGACGACCTACGCTGCTGCACCTATCCTGAACGCTGCGGCTGGCGCAGCTGCAGTCGAAGACGGTGACGCGGACAAGCAACCAGAGGAATCAGAGGCCGATCGGAGGGCACGCTTGGTTCGTGAAGAGCGAGAAGAGGTCTTGGGACGGTTAGAGGAAGAGCAGCGCGCGCAGTCAGTTTCCTCTGGATGCGTAGTTGCGAGCGTGTACTGATACTGCTGTGTACAGAGAAGACGCGGATGAGCGCGTGGCATCGTTGAAGAAACGGATGGAGATGGTCAAGGCGCGACGAAAGGCGGCAGCCGGGAAACCAAAACCATGACGGTGCACGGTGCGGGACCAGTGGTGAATATATGCAGAGCAGATGCAAATCGAGTACGCCCTTCTGTTCCTTTATCGCGCCTCGGGACCCTCGGCCTTGTCCTCTGGCTTGACCTCACCCTCTGCCGGCGCCTCTGCCGCCTCCCGCTCAGCCTTGATCCGCTCCAGCGCCCGATACACTTTAGATTGCAGGTAATGACTGTATGGAGGCGCCGTCTGCTTTAATCGTTGGC
The DNA here is from genome assembly GCA_001599935.1 of Holtermannia corniformis. Taxonomy (NCBI): domain Eukaryota; kingdom Fungi; phylum Basidiomycota; class Tremellomycetes; order Holtermanniales; genus Holtermannia; species Holtermannia corniformis. Next base: position 295,600 of record BCIJ01000021.1, on the reverse strand, counting down.
GTTCGGCTCGCGTTCGTGGAGGGGGAGGCGCGGGCTTTGTGGCGTCGGGTTTGGGCGCTTCGGCTGGTGCGTTGGCTGCAAAGATGGTGTCGTAATGCTAGTGGACAGTCAGCAAGAGTATCCAAGACAGTGATTTTGTGAGACGCGGGTGGTGACGACGCAAGGCAGGATCGCTTGCTTGGCACGATACTACCTCAAGGTGAGACAGCACGGTGTCAAGCTGAGCACCGCCGTTCTGAGCAAGTCGAATGAGGCGGTGATGTTCTCCATCGGAATGGACCAAAAGGCAAAACTAGCACAGCCCACAGCGCTCGGGACAAGCTCGAGGCAGATGCAGAGAATCGAGGTCGTGAGCGACAACGCCGCAAAGCCGCGATACTTTAACTGGCAACGCGAAACTCGTAGAGCGCCGTCCAACACGTCTGGGTTTGCCCAACGTTAGAGAGCGTATAACTGTCCGCATTCATGCACGAAAACGGTCAAGATCAAAAGGCTCGATGTCCTGGAGAGAACCTACACAGCGGCAAGGCGGGGATGTGCAACAGCCTGCGACGGTTGTGAAATCTTACTCGAACGCGCTGCAATCCCCAAGCAGAGTCAATGATGGCTGTGGCCCAGTATCAAGCGGTACGTGCGGCCGCGCTACAGCTAGAAAAGGGGGACACGCCTTTTCCCCAGTGCTAGCAACAGTTTGCGAGCGACGGTTGAGGTCTTTGTCCCAGTATGACACGCTTGACTGACGCGGTCCAGACCGTGTCAGCCACCAGTGACACGTCTGCACCCAAACCGTGCGGGGACGACAGAGTTGAACACTGTTCACACCGCCCACGACGGCAGACCAGCCTAAGCAACTGCACTGATAGTCGGTGTCGGCGTACAAAGAGCTTTTCACAGAACACGTTCACGCTTCTGCCATCATGGACCTACACAGTCAATCCTGCAGCAGTTCGTGGTGATACTGCTGACTGATCGCTAGGATCGCATGATAGCTGATGGAGACCGTGTTGGAGGATTTGACAGAACCGTTTGCGAACAGCCAGAGTCCGCCACCTGAAGAACATGGAGGATCTGGACAGACCACAACCTTTGGTCCGCTGCAGCACAGAGCACTGCCGCGCAGATTCGGACAAGAACTTGTCTCACGACTGGAGATAGGAGCTGCGAAGATTCTGCTGGCACCGTAGCTTCGGACAGCTACTCGTCAGGTAGACTTGACGCCGCCTCCCGTTAATCCTACGAAAGCTCACCTTTTGGATCACCTCCATCGGGTCCTCTGGCTTGACGTTCAAAATCAGGCTCGCCTCTTCCAGCGTCATCTTCAAGCTGGCGTTGATGGTGCCCGATGGTCCGGCGGCATTCTTGTCGTTTGCCGAGCTGGACGCGACAGCCTCTGGTCGGTGCTTTGCGTCTGGCGTGGGTCAGCAACGGCCACCAACAGCTGCGAGCGGTGATCGACGGACTCTTGACAGCCTGCCTGCCTGCTTCTGCGAAAGCTCGTCCGAGGGCTACGGATCCCGAGAGGACGATTTTGGAGATGAGCCGGGGGAAGGACTGGTCGTGTTAAGCTTGAGTGGTGGTGTCGGAATGGTAGCGTACCATGATGGGGATCGTTCGCAAGCTGGGAGTTTGCCCTATCGTACCTACTGCTGCTATCTATCCCCTGCTGCCCTCTGCTGGTGCTGGTTGATGCTGCTGATACGGTAGATGGTCTAGTCGAGCTCGACTGGCCGACTTTGAGGATTGGATTAATCCTAATGAATAGGAAAAGATTGAAATCACAACTCTAATCAGATCCTAATTCGCCACCGGATGATTACAAACTTTTACAATGAGATTTCCTAATAGCAGCCAGGCAGTGCGCCGGCTGCTATAGACTGCAGGTAACATCAAGCCAACATAGCAGCATGGCACGCCCTCAGCAGCGTGCAAAGCGAAGGCTCAACAAGGACCAGGATCCAGGAGAGCAGGCGCACGCGGCAGTGTACCAGGCTCTCCCAATCGGCCAGCTCGAAGAAGGCCAGGATCCGATGGACGGCGAGCAGTACCTTGCGTGGGCAAAGTGAGTTCAGCTGCGTATGGGTATCGAAGCAGCTCTTGCTTGAAGGAGCCGCCGTGCGTCCTAGTGAGCTGACGCCCATGTCAGGAAAAACGACAAAGAGCTGCCATTTTTTGTGTCTGTGCCGAATCCATATGCTCTGCAACCCGTCGCGTCCACCTCTGCTTCAGCCGTGACAGAGACGACCGCTAGTGATGGTGACCACGTCTCACACATTACCGCGTTTCATACCTCATCCACCTCGGCGCCGGTACCAGCGCGTGTCCTCGAGTCGGATGGCATCTACTACTCCATCGACGCTCCTGCCGTTGTACCATTGCCAGACGCACCGTTGCCAGAACGGCATCGCAACCTGTGGAAAGAGTCTTGGGCAGTGGCATTTGCGATCCACTGGCGCAACTATCGGACTGTACGCCGCTTCCTTCCCGCGCTACCCTAACGCACAGCTGACGATTGGATATAGTACATACAATCCCAACCTCGCGACAAGCTCGAGCGCTACCCGCTCCCAATCCCTTCGACTCGCCCAGCATGGCAAGCGTTTATCCATGGCGCGCCGCGCAGGCTCACAGCCGACCTTGCCAAAGCGCAAAGCGGAAAACGGAAACGCGACGGCAGCTGCAGCTTGTCAGAGTTTGGGATTGACGAGGTGGCCGAGAGGAGCAAAGTGAGGGTCGTGGTGGAGGTCGATGAGGAGGAGGAGATGCGGGCGATGAATGAGATGGGGCCGGGCGAGGCGGTGGAAGAGGTAGAGGAGGTCGATGAGGAGGTCGAAATGGATGACGACGGCGATGGCGACATAGACGCACAGGTCGAGGCCGAAGACGAGTATGAGCCACGGGGGTTGAGGCATGAACCCAAGGAACCGACCATGGCCATCGTTGGGAACATGGACCAGGTTAGTCTGTACCACCGCCCGTACCTACGCCACCATGCTAACAACCGCCAGCAACAAATCCTCTGGCTGATCTCGCATATCACCTTTTGGATCTCCGAGTCCCTCGCCACCCTTCCTCATCCCACCCCCACTGCCTCTCTCCTTCCGACCCAACCCAACTCCACCACCACCGCCTTGACCCAATCCACCACCGGCCGCTCCTTCCCCTCCACCAACCCCTTCCCACCCCCTCTCACGCGCTGGACATTCGCCGCTCTCGCGACCCTCTCACCACATCTCACATCCGATAGTATCGCCACGATCCGCTCTCTAGCGAAACAATGTACCGAGCTGGCCATTTGGCTCACCGTCTACGTCAGTGCTGAACGCGGGTTAGGGCTGGGTAAGGCCAAGGAGGAAATTGGGAGGGCGAGGGAAGAGGTGTTGAGCGCGTGCTGGATGGTCGTGCTGGCTGTTACGGGCGAGTGGGGACAGAGGGATCTAGTTGAGGACGCGGAGAGGGCGTTTGCAAAGCTGGCTTAGCGCTGGGCGTGATGGCATGTATATCATGATCCATGGCTTTTCCGATTGCTCGGAACAGTCCAAACGCAGAAGCGGTGCTCGGGCGCTCGTGCGCCTCAATATGTGCGGCACTCTAAAGCTGTCGCGTCAACAATAGTTTACCTGTTATGAAGATTGCACCGTTATCAGACGGTCGCGATCGTCCTCGGCTATCCTTTGTCAAGCGCCAACATCCCCACTTTGAGCGGAGCGCTGCCTCCGTTCGTTTGCGAGGGCGATGCCTCCGCTCGCCTTCGTACCTCTTTCAAGAGTCCACCACGACCCAAAAGCCACCGAAGCAGTCCTTCGCCCAAGCCTCCAACACGAACATGTCGCTCGAATTCAAGTCCACGCACGATAATCTGGGTATGCACACGCACGTTCTTGAACATACCACAAAATTATGTGGACAGTTTGACTGTTTGGGAGACTGCGAAACGAATGTGACGGTCGAAAGGTGTACACATCCGAGCCAGCCGACGGCACGCAACCACAAGACGCATGATCGAGGTCATGTCAACTTGGAAAAAACCAAGATGAGTGCACTCATTGAGACATATGCAGACATGCCATGGCCGAGATGATTTTAGTGGTCTGGGATGCAGCGTTCCATCTGCGTTTGCGCGCATCGCTGTATCACCTGTTGCGAGTAGCGCAGATCATATCCTCACTGCTGACCCTCGCCACCCGTTCGACGATGCAGATCCACCGCAGGAATCAACCGGGACACGATTCCCATTGAACGACCATCGACCGATCCAGGCCACCTTGACTCTCTTCGCCCGGTACCACCCCCGACAGCTTCAAACCACAAAGAGCAGCAGGAGGGTCAAGTGTCACTATCGAGATCTGGACGCCACATTGAAGCCTTCCCGACTTCTCAAGCGCGGCCACGTCAGTCTGCACCCCGCATCACTCCATGTACTGATCCCATTGCTCTTCGGATCTTCTGTGACTTGGTCAAGCGCGCTTCAGTCACCTCGCAGTGCGTTGCGGACGTACAAACCAACTAACGCCGCGGAGTGCGTGTTGAGCTTCCGCAGGGTGTTTGAATGGTGCGGGATCCGCCCCTGAGCGTGATGGCAAGCATGATTCACGAGCGCATTGTCATTGAGCTCAATCCTGACCCATGTGTGCCTACGAGGGACATACCGCACACGAAGGCTTCATCTGACATCCTTGTTGCATAAAATACCTCTTTGGCTTATCATTGAATGATCAAAAGCTTGTTTGCAGCGCATAACAACTGTTGGCTCGTGGGACAGACGGACCGAGCGCATTCACATACCCGCCAGACGCCGTCTTCTCGCCGTCTCCGCTTGTTGGACCCATCCTTTGCGCATCTCGTCTCCGGCAGCGACGTCTGATCTCACATCGCACATCTCCTTCGCGGCTCGACATCACACACGCCCATGCCACAGGCAAGTGGGAAGTCGGCGCAGGTAGGAAGTGTTGGTGACTTGTTCACAGTGCAGATTGATCTTCAGCTTCTCCAGTTTCGGGCGGACTATAGGTAAATAGTGCTCGAGCCGCACCGCTGAGAGATACGGTCGGCGGACCGCGTTGATGTAAACTGGTGCCCGGGGCTGGAAAATCAGCGGTTGCGCTCTGATGACCTGAAGCGTCCAACGTACCACCGTCTTCCACCGTTTACTTGGCGTACCCGACTTGAAGCTGTGTACAGGGAGGTCAAGAAGATCTTTGTATTCTGGTACGTAAGGCTTCAAGTATAGGGCCGTCTCGACAGCATAACGGGCCTAGCAAGGCCCCATCAGCATGCCACGCCGGAACTTGTTTCATCTGGACGCATCTGGATGGTAGGGAAGATACAGTTGATGATTGTCTTCCATGCGGAACGGGATGGCAGAGTGTAAGGGTGCCGTGAGCTATCGTCAATCCCCTGAGCGGCCGTGTCAGCTAGCTGCCCGATGGCGACGATGCATGGTACGACGGACTGAATGCCTTGGTGACTCAGCCAATGCCCATAAGGGACACGCAGGCTGGATGTACGGCAATCAGGATGGACTGGTATGCCTAGGCCGGTCAATGGTCCTGTAGAGAACCTCGACGACCGGCTCGAAGAGGTCGGAATGGACTTGCAGAAGTCTAGCTAGGTCCCTGTTGCCGAGCTGATTGTAGATGTTATCGGCAACGAGAGGATAGCCGTGGAGGATGTCGAGGAGACTGAGCGGCATCATGCAAGGTGGATGTCTACAGGACTGGCCGGAATGAAAAAGCGGATCACTCTTGGCCACCCGCCGTCTCGGTTGCCACCTTCCCCGCGCTTTTCTCCGCAGGCGTGTTTCGAACCGCCACGTGAAACGCGACTGCCACGTGGGCCATTGACGATCATGACGCGTTCAACCGTACCGCTGCTCCTCGAGCTTGCCACCTGTTCGCTCAAACAACCACTACTCGACAGAGTCAAGTATGCCAGACAAGCCGTTCCACCTCCAAGAGACGACCGAGGAGGATGTTGTCCTGCCTGCAGCCGAGGATGACCCATCTGTGGCCGAGGACGAGTCGGACAAGGACAGGCTGGAAAGAGAGAAGAAGGAGAAGAAGGACGGCGTGAGGCGTGTCAAGGTCGGCAAGATTGAGCTAGATCCCAAGATTGGTACGTTCTGACACTCGTTATGCCGATGATAGCAATACAGTGTCAGCACTGACGTCAGACAGACTTCTCTACGTACCACGCCTCTGGAACAGGGCTCGACTCGCGTGCCAGCCTCAACAATGAAGGCATGATTGACATCTGGGTCAACCTGAAGCAATCCTTGCCCGACCTGCCAAAAGACTATGCACGTTCAGTCAAGGAGTACGCCGTGGACCCATCTGGTGTTTCGCCGTCCAAGCTCAATATTGTCATCTTCATCGTAGGCTCGCGAGGTGAGTGGTGAAAACCTACAAGACCGCATTCAGGTGATAATCACCGTGCACAGGCGACGTCCAACCTTATTTGAGCTTGGCCCTCTCACTCATCCTCAAAAACAATCACCGAGTGCGCATCGCCACGCACCCCGACTTCAAAGACTTGATCCTGGATGCCAACTCCAGACTCAAGTCCAAAGGTCGAGATGGCCAGCTTGAGTTTTGGGATGTCGGCGGTAGTCCAAAAGAGCTCATGGCGTATATGGTGAAAAGTATGTTTAGCTGTGGCAGTTTGAACCAACACTAATTGTGCAGACCCTGGCCTGCTGCCAGGCTTCGAGTCATTGACCAACGGCGACATTGCCTCCAAACGCAAGATGACGGCCGACATGCTTGAAGGCTTCCATCAGGCTTGCTACTCGCCGGATCCCGTCTCCGGTGCACCCTTTGCCGCTGATGCCCTCATCAGCAACCCGCCTGCATTCGCCCATGTGCATATTGCCGAAGCGCTTGGCTTGCCGTTGCTCATCAGTTTCAGTGAGTCGAATGTCTCACTTGCTACAGTAGGTCTGACAGACCCAGCTATGCCTTGGAGCCCTACAACGGCGTTTGCACACCCGCTCGTCCGGATCAAGAGCTCCAACGCAGAGAAGGGCTTGACCAACTACTTTAGCTACGCCATGGCCGACTATCTCACCTGGCAAGGGTACGTCACATCATCGTGCTTGCGATATAACGTTCTAACAAGTCATTCCTACACAGGCTTGGCGACGTGATCAACTCGTTCCGGTCCTCGACGTTGGGTCTTGAGCCTCTCTCGATGCGTTCCGGTCCATCAGTGTTGGATCGCCTCAAGATCCCATGGACGTATTGTTGGAGCGAGGGTCTGATTCCTAAACCAGATGACTGGAAGGAGCACATTGGTGGGTAGTCGTACGAACTGTTCAAGGTCAGTTGCTGACTGAGTCAGACATCTCGGGCTTCTACTTCATGGCCGCGGATGAAGACTTTAAGCCGGACGATGACTTGACTGCGTTCTTGGCCAAGGGCGATGCGCCGGTGTATATCGGGTCGGTACAATTCTACCTTCTGATTCAGCAGGGCTGACCCCGTGTAGCTTCGGCTCGGTGGTCGTCGAAGACTCGGCGGCAATGACCAAGACGATCTTTGATGCCGTCAAGAAGGCCGGCGTCCGTGCACTCGTCAGCGCAGGATGGGGCGGCTTAGGCGGAACGTCGATCCCGGACGACGTGTTCATTCTCGAAGGTAGGCTTCAAGATGCGAAGCAAGCCAGCAAAGTCGGGCTGAGCCGTGTGGACAGGTAATATTCCTCACGACTGGCTTTTCGCCAACGACCGTGTCACGGCAGTGTGTCACCATGGCGGTGAGTGCCTCCCTGAACTTTGACAATTATGTGGCTGAGTAACTGGTCAGGCGCTGGCACCACTGCGATCGGTCTTCGCGAGGGTCGACCGACTATCGTTGTCCCCGTACGTTGCGCGCGGTGTGCATAATTTCCATAGCTGATCACATGTCCAGTTCTTCGGCGATCAAGAGTTCTGGGGCACAATGATCCACAATGCCGGCGCTGGACCTGCGCCCATCCCCCAGAAAGAGCTCACGCCCGACAATCTGGCCGCCGCGCTCAAGTTTGCGACCTCGGCCGGGGCAAAGAAAGCTGCCGCGAAGATGGGTGAGAAGATCCGTACGGAAAAGGGCGAGGAGAGGGGTGTGGAGAGTTTCCATCGCCACTTGCCTCTGCTCAACATGAGGTGTGAAAGGTCGGGCGACTGTTGTCGACGCTGACGATCATAGGTGTGATCTGGATCCATCTCGTAACGCTTTGTGGTGGTCAGAACCGCTGGCACTGCGCCTTTCAGGTGCCGCTGCGCAAGTGCTGGTCGATGAGGGCAAGCTCGACTACAGGAAACTGGAGCCTCACCGTGAGCTCGACCGTTTCTCCGTACCATGTGTATCATCTGACGAAATCACAGGCGGGAAAGACTACGACACTCGCAAGCATGTCAGCGACCCGATCACTGGCGGTGCTGTCGCCATCTTCTCGACCGTCCTAAACTATCACGCTGGCATTGCGGAAATCTTTTACAATCCGGTGTGTCCAGTCCATTGCGCCTACAAACGTCTTACGGCTTGAAACAGCCCAAGGGAATCATCAACACTACTACTGCGATCCCCAAAGGTAAGTCATGTTTCGCACACTGCGTCTGACTGACGCGTTCTTCAGGCTTGCTCAACATTGTCACTTCCGTCCATGAGGGCATGGAAAACATCCCGCGTATGCTGGGCTCGGATGTACGCGAGCGGGGCAAAGTGGACGACTTTTCATCGGGTGTAAAGGAGGCCGGCAAGGGTTTGTTCTATGGCTACGCCGATGGGATCGCTGGCTTGGTCAAGGAGCCGCTCGAGGGAGGGAAGAAAGAGGTGAGCCGGAATCCGACCAGGCGCAGTGCTCCTTTGACGGGGTTTCAGGGATTTATGGGCGTTATCAAGGGCATGGGTCGGAGTTGTCAGTACTGCTTTTGCTTGGCAACCCGTCCAATCTCTGACAGGCGCAGACGTAAACGTCACTGCGCGACCCGCGGCAGGCAAGTTTTGCGCTAACCCGATAGCCCGTACTGACACTCCTAGGCATCGTTGGCGTCGCCGCACTGCCCATCTCGGGCGCATGGAAAGGCTTCCAGAAGCGCTTCTCTACGCCGCGCGAAGACGTGCTCCGCAAGCCGCGTGAAGCCGCTAGCGCCAAGGACGCCAAGACGCTCACATCCGAGCAGCGCAAGCACTTTCTCGACGCCTTTGCGGCCGCTGACAAGAAGACGAAGGAACGGCGTGACGCGCTCAAGGCACGTGCCAAGCTCTTGATGGAGGGTGATGATACCGCGATGGACATTACGCCCGACGGCACGGTACCGGCAGAGAAGAGCGAGAAGCAACAGCTTGAGAGTGCGGTCAAGACTGCCCGAGTCGACGCGGCGGACGCAAGTGAGCGCAAGAAGGCAGCGGATGGCGGTGGGAACAAGGGTATTGCCGAGGATGTGGACAAGTTGGCCGAGATTACGGAAGCCGAGAGGAGGGGGTATGAGAAGGCTTTGGCAGAGCTCAAAGCCAAGGAGCAGGGCAAGTGAGCTTGATCGAGGCATGTAGATCCATTGACGACAATGCATTGCTCTGGTATGTGACGCCTTGTGCTCGTATGCATACCTGTACTACGGCTGATCATCTCTATTACATGTGCTCGTAGGGATGGCAAAGGACCGGCGGGCTAAGCAGGTCATCGCAGCCGTCCTTTGGCGTGGGCATTGGTCACGAACCCGGCGTGAGAACTACATAAAGGCAGCCTTTGGTGCGCCCGGCTGGGCCCAGCCGCTCACAATGGGACTCTTCGCAAGCACCCAACCCCACCAAGTCGGGATAACACCATCTCTGTACCCATGCGCCTCCTCCTCCCAGCGCTCGTCGGGGCGCTGACCGTCTTGATACGCCACGCACTCGCCAAATCTGAGCCAGCGGTCTACGCGATCGAAGGTTACACGTATCTGGGTTGCTTCCGAGAGCCATCGGGCTATCGGATGCTAAACGAAACTTGTGAGTAGCCGACTTGAGAGCTCTGGTCAGAGGTCAAGCTAAGGGTGGGCAGTCGACTTGAGCTATGGAATGAGCGGATGTCAAGATAATTGTCGACGGTTGAATTTCCTGTATGCTGGCATGGGTCAGTGTACGCTCTTCACGCGGGAGCATGACCCGCTGATCCTTGCTCTACAGAGATGGGTGATCAAGTCGGTCCGAACCATCCATCTGATCTCGCGCACGCTGACTAACCGTGCAGTGCTTTTGCGGCAACACCGTGACCCCGCGGGACGGCTGGCAAAAGGACGAGACGCAGTGTACCGAGGTGTGCCAGAAGAACGAAGACGAGTACTGTGGCGGGTACGGTTGGATGTCGTTGTACTACCGCGGAACGACGACCATCACGACGCAGAGCAAGGCGGCGGTCGTGGCGACTTCTGCGGCGCCGAGCTCGGCAGCGGCGGCGGTCACGTCGTCGACGGCACCGGTCCAGGTTGCGTCCACTACCGTTCAAAGTAGCGGTACCGTGGCTTCCAAAACGCAGGATCTAGGCGGTGGAACGAGTTCTAGCGAGTCGGCCGTATCGGGTTCGAGTGATACGGCGTCGGCGTTGACGTCAAGCACGGTCTCTGACAGACCATCGTTGGTCCTATCGTCCGGTGGTGTCAGTACGACCGAGTCTGCTGGCACAACAGACACAGCCAGTTCATCCAGTCAAACCATCAGTAGCGGTACATCATCAACGTTGGCGCCTATCGCGCCGTTATTGCCGCAAACGACTTCGATGGGCGGCAACCCAGGCGCTACACCGCACTTTAGAGATCGTCAGCAGATTCCGCTCATGGGTGTTGTGAGTCGCGCAGGTGTTAGACTTGCACGTATCAGCTGACACGGCACAGACGGTGACATCGGCCGCGGACAGGGTGAGATGGTCTAGCTCAATCTGGGCATCGGTGGTGACGGTTGCGGTCCTGAGGGGGTTTGTGGTGGTTGCGGTATGATTATGTATCTAGTGTCAGGAGTAGGACAACCTCTTGAGTCGATCGCGAGCGTCAGTAGTCACTGCCAATAGGACCATGTCAATACATCTAGGCTTCAAGTTGCACCTCGCTCGCCGCAGTTCAAGTTGATCGCCAAACCCCCACTCGCGGCGTTATCTCTGCTCCGTCGGCGTTATGAAAAGTCGGTAACCCCTCTGCTCCTGCTGCTGACCTTGTACTTGTATACTTTGGTGTTGTGCTGCAGCGAACGCGCTCTGGCACCATGCGGTCTGTTCTTCTGCACCAGGCAGCACTGCGCTCGAGAAGCAGTCCACTCGCATCAAGCATCAACATCACGCGCCGGCTCCAATCGTCTTGGACACCAGCCCTGCCCGCCGGTCAATCTCCAGCGTACGATCAAGCTCTCGCATTCCTGGCACAGCACAAGGAGAGACGGCTGGCACAGCTCGAAAAGCTGCAGAAGACGCTTGCAGAGGCGCAAGAGGTCGACGTGAAGCAACGGCTGCAGCGCCAAGTCCGCAAGGCCGAGGTCGAAGCTTGGGTCAACGACCCAGAGACGAGGGAGCTGTTCGAGGCAGGCCAGGGTGATCTCAGCAAGGAGGTGTTTCGATGGCTGGCGGAGCGCAAATGGCGCAAGGAAGGCGGTCTGGACATGTTGGTCCGTAGTGCGGTTGGGACACTGCAGTCCGAGCTGACCCGAACAGATGCAACGATTGCTTCAGATGAACATTGTACCAGACCTCGTACCGACCCTCCTCCCCTCCGCATCACTCTCCGTCTCGGTTCCATCGCAATCTCCTTCGCCGATCGAGCCCGGCTCCTACCTCCCCCCTTCATCCCTCGCAACCCCACCCGAGATCTCTCTCCAAGTGTTCCACCCCGAGCCCAAGCTCTACACCCTCGTCATGCTCGACCCAGACTCACCAGACGTTCAGAACCAAACGTTCACCACTAAAGTGCACTGGATCGTGCCCAACATTTCCGTCTCGCCAACGTCGGCTACGATCGATACATCGGCACCGGCGTTAGTGCCCTACCTCGCGCCCAACCCTGAAAAGGGCACACCATACCACCGATACACGTTCTTGGTGTTTGAACAGCCCGAGGGCGTCGAGTATGCTGTAGGAGAGAAGCAGGGTTCGGCGTTGCCGGTCCCCGAGCAGAGGACTGGGTTCGATCTTAGGGCGTGGGCCAAGGAGGCTGGGATGGACGCTGGCCAGGCGGTCGCCGCGAACATGGTTCGCGCTGTATGGAGTGACCCGACAAAGGCTGCCAAGGCTACGGCACCGACTGGCTCGCGCGCATACTCGACGATGGCTAGGGTGTGTACATTTTCCCTATATATCCCTGGTCGACGCTGACTATACGTAGCGATCATTGCTCGGCTCGTCATCTCGCCCTACTGCTGCCGCGGGTATGGCAGTTGGTACCCGCGCCTACTCGTGGACGCCATGGCGGTCATCCACAGACGTCGTGACGCCCCACCAGGCTCAGGACGCAATCTGGCCAGTCGCAGTGACACCCGGCGCTGAAGATGTCAAGCCAGACCCAGTACACTTTGAAAACGCATCGGCCAGCACCAGCGCAACCCCAATCACACCCACCGCACCAGCTGCTCCCAGCCCCGAGCCGATCCTCACCACTCCCCACCCAGATCTCACCAGCTCGCCAGTCCCATCTCCCGGCGCGTCGCAGAGCGTAACATCGGACCTCATCACATCCCCCACTCGCACATTTGAAGAGATGCTGCTCGCGTCGCCAGAAAACGTCCAAGACGTACTGCGATCCTCAGAAGCGATCCACGCGGCGCTCAAAGTCTCTGATCTCAACCTGCTCGGACTCGAGCACGGCTTCTTCAATATTGTCGGCTGGATGCGAGACGGCCTCGTCGCGATGAACCATATCACCGGGCTGCCATGGTGGCTCTCGATCGCGGCTTTCACGCTCGGTTTGCGTTTGACCCTGCTTCCGTTCGTAGTCCGCATCACGGCGCACAATGCCCGTCTCGCCGCCGTCCAGCCTCAAATGAGCGCGTTGATCGAGCGCATCTCAACCGCGAAAAAGAACAATGACAAGCAAGCGCAACAGCTCGTGACGAACGCCATGGCACAACTGTGCAAAGAGCACAGCGTGCACCCCCTCAAAGGCCTCTTGCTGCCCCTGATGCAGATGCCGCTGTTCTTCAGCATGTTCTGGGCCTTGCAGAAGCTCGCGGCTCTGCCACTGCCGATGTTGAAGGAGGGTGGGTTTGGCTGGGTCACCGACTTGACGTTGGCGGACCCCTACTATATCCTGCCGACGACGAGTATGCTGTTGACGCTCGGTGTCCTAGAGGTATGTGGTCTGACCAGGTAGAGGGACGATTGAGCTGATCAATCTACAGGTTGGCGCTGATGGGACAAACCCGAACGCCAAGGGTCGTCAGATGGCGCATTTCAAGAATGCATTCCGCATCGGCTCAGTCATCCTGATCCCCTTTGTTGGCCAGATGCCAGCTGTACGTCCACTCTTGCCTTCTGCCTTGCCCAGCCCAATTTGCTGACCGCATCACCAGGCCATCCTCTTCTACTGGACCTTTTCAAACGCCATCACCCTCATCCAAGCATCTCTCCTGAAAAGCCCTACAGTCCGTAGCCTGCTGAGAATGCCGCTACCTCCCGTCGTCCCACCCCCTCCGGGCCCGATCGAGCCCCCACCCACAATGAAGGATACGGGTAAAGCGTTCCTCGATTTCATCGTGCCGTCGCGCAACCCCGCGTTCCAGGCGGTGCTAAAGGAGCGCCAGAGGATGATGGATGAGCAGGCGCAGCTGAAGGGGAGAAAGTCGGGCATGGGAGAGATGGTCGAGTATGTGAAGGAGGCGAATGCGTCTGCGCCGGTTGGTCAGGCGCCGGGCCAGGCGCAGAATTGGTTGGAAGAGGAGAGCCGGCCGAATCAGGCGCGGTCGGCGGACGAGGCGAGGCGGCAACGGGTGGCGGCGGCTAGAGAGAGGCGGAGTCGGCCTGCGGGTGCGCAGCGATAGCATTGCGATGTAGCCATACACTGCTTACTCCGAGCCAAGACTGCACATCCGTCCAAAGATGAAACAGTCGTCTAATCGTCTAGTCATACATCTGCTCTCTACATGCGTTCCAGGGGCGTCAAGCTGAGCAAGCGCATAGCACTCGACAAGACATCCCGCGTCGAGACAAAGAGATACAGCCGCGCCTTGGCCAGTTCCTCCTCCTGACCTGTCACCTTGAGTGTCTCCCACGCCTGGCTGACCAAGTGACTGGTCCGGAAGCACCACTCGACAATCTTGGACGGTTCAGAGTTCTCGTACGCGACCTTGACGACCGACGGGTACAGTGCGAGCTGCTTGATGAGGATCTTGCACTTTTCCTCGGACAGAAGTGAAGTGTTGATCTCGTTGATGTCGTCGGGCAGGTGCACGTTGGGGTTCTTGCGCTGGACGGAACACAATCGGACGTGCGAGTATTGGATGTACGGCCCGAAGTCGCCTTCGAACGAAGTGCAGCGCGCCCAGTCGAACTCGTAGTCGAGGATCCTGGACGATCAGTATATGAAACGCGCGACTTACATCGGAAACACTCACCGCTTGCCCTTCATGTCTTGGATCTTGACGGCCGTTTGACCGACGACATCGCTCGTCACCTCGGGGTCCTCAATCTGTGCATACTTGTCCTCGTTGGCACGCATCTGATCGTGCATCTTCTCCTTGGCTTCCTCAAGAATATCATTCAAGAAGACAACAGTACCCTTACGAGTGGACATGCCGGTCACCATACCTGTCACTATGTCAACTCTACACCAAGGCGCATGGCCGACTTGACTCACCATAGCTGATGTGCTGCAGCTTGTCGGCAAACTCCTCACCCATGAGCTCAAGGATCTTGAACAACTGCTTGAAGTGAAGAGTCTGCTGGCTAGCAACGACATAGATGTGCTTGTCAAACTTGTGGTCGATGAAGCGCTCGTAGGCGCCTGCGATATCCCGGGTAAGGTAGATACTGGTACCATCTGCGCGAATCAGTATGCGATCCCCATAATGTACGCCAGGCCACTAACCACCCTTGCGCACGATCGCGCGGTCCATCTTGTACTTTGTCAAGTCGGCCAAGAGCGCACCCCGGTCCTCACACAGCATGCCCTTCTCCTCCATGATCTTCATCGCACGGTCAATATTCTCGTTCTTGACTTTAGATTCGCCGTGGTAGAGGTCAAAGTGGATGTTAAGCCGGGCGTACGTCTCCTTGAGCTTCTCAATCGACAGCTCGCGGAATCGGGTCCACTGAGCAAGGGCCTTGGGGTCGCCTTGAATGTGTGAGTAATATTACACGCGAGTGAGAAGGCGGCTCACCATCCTCCATGGCCTTGAAGACTGCACGCGACTCTACGGTCGTCGGGCCTGGCGAGGCGTACCCCTCGCCGCCCTTGGCAGCGTGCTCTTCCGCCAACTTTTCGTTTTCCGCGGCCTTGACCTTGTTGACCTGGACGTACACCTCGTACAGATGTTGAATAGGGTCCGCCTTGAGCTTCTCCTCGTCACCATATCGATCAAAGCCGACCGACAAAAGACCTGACGAGGTCAGCTTCGCAGACTCGCCCCACCTTACGCACCGTATTGCGTTCCCCAGTCACCCAGGTAGTTCAGCCGAGTCACATGCCAGCCACACGCCTCGTGGATGTTCGACACGAACGCTCCGATGATGGTGCTTCGGAGATGACCCGCGTGGATGGGTTTGGCAATGTTGGGCGACGAAAAGTCGATCAGCATGCGCTTGCCCTCGCCCGACTTGTTGGCGCCATAGCCGGGCACAAAGCCCGCGCCGGGGGTGTTGCGGGCCTCTTCGGCGGCCTTGGAGTAACGCTTGATCTGGGCGAGGAGGTTGTAGGTGAGAGTTTCTTGGCTGCACGGACGATAGCTGTCAGCAATGCCCCTCACAACGAGTCAAGTGACGCACTTGACGGTGAAGTAAAGGAAAGGAGCTTCGAGAATGACCTCGGAGATGTAGGGACCGGGTTGGAACTAGGCTTGTAATCAGTCGAAACCTCATGAGAAGGAGGTGGCACTCACGGCGTCGATGACTTTTTGCCCCCACTCGGCGGGCTTGCCGCCGAGACGGAATCGAGGAATAGCAACGGCAAAGTCACCCTTTTTTCCTAGACCGAATTGTAAGCACAGACGCGAATGCCAAGTCCGTACCACTCACCGGTGTCTACGCCCAGGTAGACCTTCTCGGCATCGATACCGAACGCCGCAGCACACGTTTCAGCAATGGCAATCTTGTACGCATCGAGGATAGCAGCTTCTGGCTCAGCGGTACCAATTTGCTTGACTGGCGGCAGCGCAAGTCGTTCGTCGATGGGGGCCACCATTGTAGATTGAGGGCGATGAGGCAATGGGAGTCGATTGCCGAGTGTAGGAAAAGTGGGGATCACGCGAAAGCTGCGAAGCACGGGAAGAAGCGCTCGTATGCTGGACGTCGTGATGGGATCGAGTCGACTGACAAAGGGAGCCGAGAATCGCAAGGAGGACTAGAAAAGTTGACTTGGCAGGACAGGACGCACTTTTGACTCAACCCGCGGATCAACTCTAGCATCGCGCTAGCAATTATCACACAGATTGCTAGAGACGGTCAAAGAGAAAGATGCATCAAGTCGTCCATGGTCATGAGAAACGGACAGCACATCGACATTATGACTCGTAATCCTCGCTGTAGAAATGCAACCGTCCGCGTTTGTCGCCGTGGCGGACGCGCGCCGGAGAAATGTTCTTGGCGACCAGGTTGCGCACCACCGTGTTCAATTGCACGGGTCCACAGCCTGCCAAAGTCAGCAAGCGATTTGCGACGGAACGTATGACTCACTGGCAACGATGATGCTGCCCATCGCAACCTCGAGCTCTTCCTCGAACACTTTCGCCAGCTTGGGCTTGCCGGCCGTTGCGTGTTCAGACATGAACGACATGGCAAGCGCATCGGCCTGCTGGATCCACAAGGTTGGATCGGTGCCCTCGTCAGCAGGCGCGCCGTCCAGCATAATCATACTCTGCGTCATCGACCCACGCGGCATCAATCCGCGGACAGATTCTGCCATGACCGAGCCAGCATCGTCAAAGAACATTGACGGGCTAGGCGAGTCGCGCAAGCCAGCCCCTGTTCCGGCATACGGATCGTAGCGAGCGTACGCAGACTCGGCGACTGATCGGTACGATCCTCGCTTTTCTGCATTGGCAAAAGGGTTAACGTATTGCGGCGCCGCAAGTGTGGCCGCAGACTGCGGTCTCGAGCTTGTCGCGTCGTGACCGTAACCAGACAAGTGGGCGTTGGATGATCGATTGTCGACATACGTGTGATCAGACGAGCTGGCGTCATCGATGTTCGAGTCGGGCCGACGGGGAGGGTAAGACGTGCGAGACGGTCGTGGTTGTGACGAGTTGCGTGCAGCGCGCCTCGATCTGGCTCGGCGGACCTTGCCCTCCTTGGCAACCTGCGAAGAGAGCTTCTTCTCCGCAGGATCGTGCGTATCCTCCTCGTTCTCATAGTTTGTCAAATCGACAATGTCGATATACTCGGCATGGCCCTCTGACTCGATCCCATCCGCATCGAGCTCGAGTCGACTGCTGTCCTGGTCTACAGGCACATCGACACTGAGTTGACTAGCA
The DNA here is from genome assembly GCA_001599935.1 of Holtermannia corniformis. NCBI lineage: Eukaryota > Fungi > Basidiomycota > Tremellomycetes > Holtermanniales > Holtermannia > Holtermannia corniformis. The sequence continues at coordinate 277,982 of BCIJ01000021.1, read as the reverse complement.
ATACTGTCGGCCGATCCGCGCCTCGTCATTTCACCCTTGGCAAAGGATGGCTGCGGCGGAACGAAGATGCTGTCCTTGGTGGCGGAGTGCGGCAGGGTCGCGGCCGTGTTGGTGACAAAGATATCGATCTGAAGCTGGTTCGGTCCAAGTAGTTCAATGCAGGCTTGCAATCGAGCCGCAACCCAGGAAATCTCGGCTGCGGAGCTGTTAGCTAGCGGCTGTGAGCTGATGGCAGTGACTCACCCCACTCGCGGACGATCCAGCAGAATCTGACACGCTGCGTGGTCATGTGCCTTCCGAACCCAGTCCTCCCAGTTGACCCTGCGTTGCGCGCCGCCATGGCCTCGGCAACCCAAGAGCAGACGGCCGCACCAAAACTCACACCAGAGCCACCGCAGATGAGCAGCACGGTCGAGTGATCGCCCCAGCGGACCCTGCCGGCCGAACCATGAGGGCCATCAACCCACGCCTTGAGATACACAGCCTCGGCCTGCATCTCTCGTTCCTGCGAGTGGCTATCACGCCGCTGCTGCATGTGCATGGCCGTCGTAGCGCGCGCGCGGACAAGGTTGAACAGTCCAAGGGTGAGACCTTTGCGCGCTTTGACGAGGAGCACAATTTCCGAAGGGCGATCTGGGTGATGTACACTGAGGATGGTAAAGGGATGGGATTGCGTCTTGGAGAGTTCGGGGATAAAGAGGAGGACGCTCTGACCGGGTGCCCAGGCAAAAGGTCGCGCGACACGGACCGTCAAACGAACGGTTCGAGATGGCAGGAGCTGGGCTTGGCAGTGACCGATCGGGATCGGTACGGGAGCTGGTCCTGGACGCGGTAACGTGCCGATGGTCGCAACCGAGTGCTGCACGGAATGCGTGGGCCGCTTGACGTGGTAGCGGGGCGCTGCTGGATCATGAAGCTTGGCTTGCTGTCCGGCCGGCGGCTCTGTTTCCGCGGCTTGAACAGGGAAATAGCCGGACGTTGGCTCGTACGTGCCAGGTGTCGCGGGCGTCGACGCGCCACCCGGGTGCGATAGCGAACCGCCATACTGCGCTTGATGTGTAATCCGAGAGTCGTACGAGCCCACGGCGTGCATGGACCCTTCGTCATAGTACGACTGGCTGCCACTGAGCCTCTGGCCAAACTCACCGCCGTCAGGCGCAGCGCCCGGAGGCAAAGGCAGCGTCTTCAGTTCCGGCGATGCTTGCGGCTCGCCATCTGCGCGCATGAGCGGACTCGCCGTACGCAGGTCCTGGTCTTGGTAGCCATAATCGGCTGCTGCCGGACGGATCACATCCATGCGATAGGCGCCATCCTCGGTCCATTCTTTCTCGCCGTACGCTGTGCCAGCGACGAGCTTGGCGTTGGCACGGGAACGACCGAACAACCCATTGATTTTGGCAAAGCGCACTGCACGGAAGGCGCGTTCCGCACCCCAGAGCCCGAGTGCAATGGCCATCCAATACCACAGCGGCGGGTGGTGAATTGCAGAGCAGACCAGGGTCAAAAAGACGAGGATAACGTGGGCGACATAGAAAAACTGTGTGGAGTTAGCGATATCAACCAATTCACACGGATTGCTGACCTCGTAGCGGTGCTTGCGAACAGGTCGCAAGCTTGCGACCATGACGGCTGTCATGCAAAAGTAGGCCACCGCACCAAAGATGAATCGGTATTTGAGCCAGACCACCTCCCACACACGTCTTCCACTGCCATCACCACGGCCATCCTCGAACAGCTGAATAGTCCACAGCACCACATGGAGCGTAGTGACCACCCAGACCAGCCATGCTGATGTCCGGTGCAGTGCTGCAAGTTTGTCGGCGAATAGGTGCGTGAACGGGCGAAGTGAAAAGATGGCAACAGGTGGTGACTTGAGGGCGACCAGCACGACAAGGGGAAGCAGCGCAAAGGAAATCAGGCCAAAGCGAGCGCCTGATGTCCAAAACGCTTTTGCAATCTCGTAACTAGGTGCGGAAGCCGTCATACCCGTGGCTCGCCTCGAGAAGGAGAATAGCGAGGTGGTCGGGCGGATGTAGTCTGGGCCCAAGACGCCGAGGACGAGCGGCAAGACGACAAGCACACTTGATACGAGCAGGGCACCGTTGCTGTATCGCGAATGATACCGTTTGCGGGTGCCTTCTGTCGGGGACGAAAACCCTCCGGTTTTTGCACTCTTCCTAAAGCTCGCTACGCCCTTCTTTCGAATGGCCCAGCGAGTGAGAACAGCGCCAAGGGAGCCACCGTTGTGTCGGAGGTGGTGAAAGACGGCGTAGAGGCCTGCCAAGAGAAAGATGATGATCCACAGGAGGACGGCGTAGCGATAGGAGGGGGTGCTGAGAGGGATTAGCGGATTGGCAGATGCAGAGCGACCTACCTAAGCTGATGTACACCGAGGTAGGCGTTCACAAAGGCAAGGTCATTAGATATCGTAGACAGCGACGCCGTGTTCTGTCGAAACTCAGCATTCTACCTTGCTATATCGGTTCTACGCACAGTTCCTGACGGAATGGGAGTACCTGGGTCTGCATCAGCACAAGCTTGCGATCGCGCGGGCTACGCACTCGTTACAGATCCAGTGATCAACGGAGCGGCGACTGCACTCGAATACGACTTGAAAGGCGGCGAGTAGGGGACTGCGGCCTGCGCCGCTGTCGTGGCTGCCGTGAAAGTCATGTTGCTGACGCGTCGAGGTCAGCGGAAGATCCGCATGCGCTGCTCGCCTTCTTGTACCCGCGCAGCGTCGACTTGCCGCCAAGCGCAGACTGACGACGTCTTGGTGTCCGGTGCCAGTGTGCTGCGTTGCGTTTGCGCCGAGGCGATGCAACGATGCAATGCAATCTATTTACATCCGAAGCTGACACCTGAGGAATCGCCGAGGGATTAGCGTTCGGATCAGCAGATTGGAAAACCTCCGATTGGGCACGGCGCGCACAAGGCGTGGCATGCTACAGAGGTGTACAACACTAGAAATACTCGATCGGCTTGCCTTTGGGTCCCAGGCCATTGCCGCCGCCCATACCGTGCCCCCCACCGCTAACGGGATTGGCGGGCGTACGGCGCGATTGCATCGTTTCCAGGTATTCGAACCGAACCCACTTTTGCGCGTCGGTACCCTCGCCGCGAGTACCAATGTCGTGGTGCAGAGGGTGCGTGTGCGGCGTCCAGAGGCTTTGCGAGCCGGGTCGGATAGACTGGTCGGCGATGAAGAAGTGGGCTTCGGTGTTGGCGACATAGTTGTCGAGCGACATGTACGACGGTTCGGACTGTAGCAGGTAGTGGTACTTGAACGTCTCGGCGAACACGAAGGATTCCAGGTTGTCGCTGTGTCTGCAGGCTGTGAGCTTGTCTACCTCTACGATGTCAAGGGCTACGCACGACGGTGGATTGGCCGTGACATCGGCGACGCTCGAGATGCCTCCGTCCACCTTGGCCGCATCCGACCACGCCGTGAACATCTTCCACCCCTTGTCCTGTACGGCGCATCAGCTCTGTGTCCCTGTGAGCACAGCATTCGCGCACCTGCCACTTCTTATTCCCCGTCAAACGATACCTGTGCTCATCAGCTCCGCCCGCAGCCACACCCGCAGCTCGCAGCAACGTACATGTAGAAGATTGACCTGGACATCGTCATCAGTCTTGGCAGCGATCATCATACTCGGACGACTCACTCGATCGTCTCCGGTCGACTGAGCCCGCGCCCGCTGACCCTCTGGGCACCGGCCGGATTTCCACGCAACCGCTCGACGAAATCGATCTCGTCTTCCCACTCGTGGTGTTCGTTGCCTTTACCCAGACCTTGGGCAGCATGGTAATCGTGACCGTGGAGATGGTCGTGAGGGTTGTCATGGCCGTGCGGAACCCAATGCTCGCCCGTGTCGGCGTCGCGAAGCACTCCGTTACGATCGCGAAAGACGATTTCGACATCTTCTAGCTCGAGCTCCTCCGGCGGTGGCTGACGTCGGAGTAGGCGCTTGACCCATCCTCCGTGGTGGTGTGATTTGGGATTGACAAAGGCATGACCATCGAGCGTGACGTTCTCCCAAGCAATCGGATCGTCATTGTTGAAGAACGTAACGGACTCGGGTTGCAGGCCAGTGGATGTCGCGGCGCTCTAGGATGAGGCTGTGAGTCTGTGACGAAAGTCTATTGTGCAGCTCGGCACGACAGCGTCATATGCTTGCACAGTCCATCCGTACTCACCAGCCAGTAACATGTCTGAGTGAACCGCCTTGCATCTACCATATCTTGCGCGCGGTCCAGCAGTTTGGCGCCTAAACCGAGCATAGCGCCCGCGAAGCACGTCTGGCTGCGTCAGTGACTGTCCTGATACCGAGCGAGCTACATAACATACCAAGTGCTCGCACTCGGGAACGACTGCACACTACGTTAGCATAATATTTCGCGGGTGGACTGCACCCACAGGTGTTGTACTCTTGTTTGCCGATAGTCTACCGCGCTCGTCAGCCATTGACCCCGGTATAAAAGACCACAAACCATCAGATCCCGGCCTGGAATGACCGTCACATCCTTAAACAGCGTTTGACGCGCAACATCGATCGCACCCTCGTACATGCGTTTGTACTGGTCCGCAATCACCCCGGACGACCCAAGCAGTCGGTACTGCTTGATCAGGTACTCGTAGTACGAGTCGGCTGTAGTCAATCAGCGCTACACCAATGCAAATTATGTACACACCCAGGCCACCGAAGCTGAAGGTGCCGACCAGCGGCATGTTGGTACCAGCCATTGCGTCGAACATTGTAGGGATCAAAGGGGGAATGGCCGAGCGCTGGGAGACGACTTGGTCGAGGTAGTCTGTTGCGCGTTGCGCCTGGGAAGGTCAGCTGACTGAGGTAGGGAGGGGGTTGAGTACGGAGCCAAGCTCGAGTAAGAAGCCGTCAAGACGGCGGCAACACGTGCAAGTGGACTGACCAAGTGCACGCTGTCGCGTTACCAGCAGGTGGCTTGGACGGCAGCGACGATGCGATGAGACCGCGAGGCAGGGAAAGTCACGCTGCCCAGTCAAACGGCGCTTGGAGTGCCGGTCGCCCTTACCTGATTCGCCCCAGCGCGTAGGTTGACCGCCGGCTCATTAAGACACAGCAGACCAGAGCAGTGGGCAAACTCACTAGGTCAAACCATTGACGATCGCCCGTCGCTTGGCTCAATCTTGTCAACTCGAGCGCCATGCTCCCGACTTCCGCTAGCGAGACTCGGCCGATCCCGAACAGGACATGTGGGCTGCCGGGTTCGATGCGTCCTAGAGGCAGTCCGGGGACGGTCAAGAACGCCTTGCCCAGGATTTCCGCTAGCTCGACCGCTCGCTCCAGCACGAGCTTGTCGCCCGTCAGGTCGTACGCGCCAAGCAGACCACCGAGATACCGGATGCCCGTCTCGAAAACCGGGAGTGAAACGGTCCGATCTCGGTGTTGCGTCCAAGGATAGTCAGGATCAATGTCAGGTAGGCGGTATCTCTCTGCATTGTGAGATGGTGGAGCTGTTGGAGGCGCAATGAAGCCATCGATAAAGTCTCGACCGTTGACCCAGTGGAAGTTGAGCTTGTTGATGTGTTCTCGCGCTAGCGTGTATTCTTCTCGGAGGCCCAAGATGAGAAGTGTGTCGAGCGAGTCAATGATGGTCGCACCCCAGCTGAGCGAGGGTGAGCTTGATGGTATGTAAAGACAGGACGTTCAGCCGGCTGTGTAAGCCCAGGGCCGCAAAAGGTTCGTGATCATTCGAACGCAGAATGACCTGCTCATGTTTCTCTACAAGCGGCACTGGCACCACGCAGCAGGCCCAACCGCAATCGGCTAGAAATCGCTCTGCAGTGCAGTGATGATATTTTATGGACGTGCGAGACATACCAGTACCAGGAATCGGAAGCTTGTTCGACCCGCTTCTTTGCCATGGTCTGTCCATACCTAGCACCCATTGATGCGTGATGCAGATAGCAGAAGCCATTTGACACCAAGAAGCGGACCATCGTGCGAGCCTCCGTTTGACAGCGCGCCGCGAGCAGCACGGACAGAGGCTGAAGGGACCACGTTTACTACGATAGTTCCGGATATATTTGTCGACCGGACCGACCGAGCTGGGTACCGTTCCGGCGCTAGGGACGTAGACGATAACAGCTGCCAGCTGGTGTCTCCGCTACGAGCGAGCAAGCAAGATGAGCTTGCAACTATGTCGGGCAAGGGTTCGTGTCGCCCGTCTTCTAATCGACCATTCCCCAGTCTTAGCGCAGTCGCCGCGTCACCGAAAGCCACTACAGACAGCTACGTGCTCAGCCGTACCAACGCGGGACACTACCCGTTTCCCGCGGCACGCGTACCACCGCACCAGTGAGACCTGGGTGCACGAGCTACAAGCATACGCCGTGCCGAAGTAGCAGAGTGTGCGACTCAGAAACTTGTGCTTTTCGAAAGGAGACCGGGAACCTATTCGATGATAGCGGCACATTGGCACGGCCATTTTGTGCGATCGTGGAAGCGTTTGATCTTTGCGGGTCGACGAACGTCGAGAGATCGACGCCGTCGAGATACACCAACAGCACCACTGATCACCGCTTTGGTCAGGCGCACTCCCTCACCTGCCTAACCGACGACAGCAAGTCGCGGTCCCCTGGAACCATACGTATCCGCGCTGTCGCGTCGGCGCGATATGCAGAGACCAGCAGCGTTCCACTGGCGCCGTATCAGACAGTGCCCAGCTGCAGATTTGAAAATAGTCCGCGGCTCACGCAGATGTTTCAGGGTGAAGCCAGCGTCGTTTGTTTTCAAAACTGGGTGCAGCCGTTTCTTTCGGGCCCGCTGGTCGTTCGACCGAGTCGACTCATCTGGTCCCCTGCAAATGGTCTTGATGGCCACGCGGTTACTCCGCGAATGGCGCACATAGACGCGTTGATCGCTGAACAGACAGCTTGGGGCAGCGCGCAGACACGGAGTGGGACCGCTAGCTTTGACCAAGCGCCGCAAGCGCCGGTATCACTGCGTGAGGACGTCATGGACACTGTAGCTGATGAGGTGTCCGCTGCCGCTCTCTGCCAGAAGAGAAAGCGCGGCACACACGCCAGCTGCGACCAAGGGACAGACGCGGGTCCGACGGCGCTATGGACACCGATCAACAGCTTAGAGTTGTCTGCCGTTCGTTGCTGAACCCAGCAACTCCTGGTGACCTTTACGAAGCTATAACGCGGTGCCCACTGCGTCATCTAAACTGCGAACGTGGGTCCTTGGCATCGTCCAACGGCGCGCACGCAGCGCCAAGTGTAGCTGCAAGCAAGCATTGATCACCGTCCGTCTCAACCGAACAGGATCTCTAAGATCATGCAGCCACATCGGTGCGTCGTGAGCACCGTCTGACCGTGATACTACCGATATAGAGTGAAAGAAACAGCGCAGGCGTGCTCAACGACAGCTGTGAGAGTAGCCACTGTCCGCTCTCTGGCCCCGACAAGCGGATATGCGGATCTGTCTAGGCTCGGCTGTAGCAGTGCTGCGCTTGCACCGTCACAGTGACCTCGTGCGCGAGGCCTGGCGCGCATACCCTGGAATTCGTAGCCGTAGCTGCTCCGTGTCGCGCGACCCGCTTCAAGGCTAGCGGGCACTCGGGTTTGCAGGCGCAGTTACGTTTCAGAGTCCACACGCCGCGGATCCAGACCGTGACTTGTGCACATGGGGAAACGTATCCGTCGAACGAACCGCAGCTGTTGAGCGCTGGTGGCCCGCTTCAAATCGAGCAGGCACCTGCGATCCACCACGACTGAATCGAGCGCGCCATGCTGATTTTTCGTCGAGCCAGTCTATGCTGCTGGATCCCGCGCGAAGTAAGCGAGGACTAGCTTTGTTACTGCAGCTGTGGTTCAAAGTCGACAGACATGCCGACTGTCCACTATGCACAAATCGACTCGGTCAAGCTCAAGAGCCGGCAGTAGCTGCCGAGTCCCGCGCGACTGGTTGAAACGCAGGCGAGCCACGCCTGTATCACTATAGTGGCGGATGCAGACCCCTACATCGATGATCATCGACCATGGCCATGACTTGGCCCGATTGGGACACGTATCCGTCAAATTAGCGGTAGCTGTTGAGCGCTGGTGACCCGCTTTGATGGTGACCCGCTTTGATACAAGCAGTCATGCACGGATCGAGACAGCTACTGGAGAAGCGACAGACCCACGCCGTTTCTCTTTTCCAGTCCAAGCCCGGGTCAAGCCGCCGGTCCGATACAATCACCCGAAGCGTATCAGAAGGTCGACTCACTTGTTGAATGGATCTGCGGCCGTCTGGCTGACTGGACGGATCTCGTCGTGCCCTATGTGGCGTCAGCGCGCTATACCCGATCAAGCAGTGCACGACCGACCCCAAGCATGGCGCTTGTAGGCTTGCCAAGCCCAGACAAAGCCTCTCTTGACCGCCTCCCTCCTCTGTTCCCTCTGCTCCGTCTCTGTCTCGTGCTCCTCCCCAAACGCAAATTGCACACCCGCAGCCCCTTTGCGACCTCTCCACTCGTCCCCCTCTGGCGGCTCCCACGTCTTCGCGAACGCCCCCGAGGGCCATAATGGGTCTGCTTGTACGTCTGGCTCTAATCCTGGGATGTCGACGATGGGCGTTGATTGGATCCACGGGTCGTGGTCTGATGGAAACGGGTGGGTGATGGGTGGTGCGAGTGGGGTAGCGAGGTCAATCTCGGGATAGTAGCGATCAGCGGGGGGCAGGTCGGAGGCCGAAGGGTTGATGGGAGGGATGTTGTGGTTGTTGCTGAATTCCAACGGGTCGTCGAGGTATAGATCGTCTGGGAACGTGTCGGGTTCCCATTCGTGTCCTGGCCCTGGTGGTCGCGAGAGGTAGCGGTAGCGAGGCGAGGTCGTGCTGTACCCTGCTAGGAACAAGACGGTGGCGAGCGCGAGGATGAGGGTTGGTTTCGAGGTCGAGCGGCGTGGGAGGAGACGACGGAATCGAGCAGAGACGGACGTGCCGGGATCGAGCGGGGCGACCATGGTGTACAGTAGTGGGGTGGCGAGGAGGACGAGGAGGATGTAGAGGTGGGAGTGAGCGAGTCCGTGTGCGCCGACGAGCGCCAGTGAGAGTCCCACCGTGCGTGGCTCAAGTGCGATGCAGCGACCCGCGTGGAGTCTGTGCGTTTATGACGGGCAAGGAGCGGTGGTCCTTTACCTCGCCAGTGAGCTCGAGCCGTGAACGTGGGCGCCTGGTGACTGTATCAGCTCCACTGCTTGGCTTGTGGTGCGCCCATAGTGTTCTCACGCTGCTGCTTCCTGCGCTGCTCGCTTCTCCGGTCCCGCTTGTTCACCCACTCGACCCAAAAGTAGGGAAGCTCCTTAACCGCTGTCCCACGACGATGGTGGTCCGATAGGGTTTGATAGCCACGCGATAGCAACGTCAAACCCACGTGGCAGCTCCAAGTCACCGCCACGTACATCCCACCACGGGCGGCAACCCCAACCCCTGTGCGCCGTCATCTACGCACATCCTCACTGCTGTCCTCTTCTCTCCCTTGCTCCCTGCTGCCAGCCCATCACCATCATGGCTCCCACAGACATCAAGGTCGGCGGCGACCCAAGGATCAGCGACAAGGAGCTGCACAACATCAACGCGGTCAGTCGATCCAGTTGACCGTGGAGACCAACGTGCTGATCAGAGCAATGACAGGCCGCCGCCGTCAGAGAATATGGCGTCAACCCGCGCATGGGTCAGTTGATTGCCTATTGCATTGGTGTCCTCTCTTGCTGTTGATAGCAAGCGTCGGATGGCGGCAAAGGAATGGACGGAACGGTGCTGATGAATGGAACTATAGATTACCAGACAGTCGCGGCTGTCAACGGGTACGTGCGCGCGCTGTAGGACCGAATGTGCGCCATGCTAATGCCGACTCGTGTAGACCCCTCGTCGTGCTCGACAATGTCTCTGTGAGTGTGGGATCTATCCTATGCCCCTGTCGACCTAGGCAGTTAGCACTCGCTGGTCAACGCTGTGATGACTCTCCAGCCGGTCTTTGCCAACGCATGATCATTCCTGGTATGGCCAGGACATGCATCCCCGCCCTGCGAGTGCTGTCACTAGCCGTCGCGCCTCGTGACCCGCTCGAGGCTCTCCCACCCTTTGTGCTTGCAAGCATTCGCTTCTCCCTCTTGCGTTCCAAAGTCCATCATCATTCCCTCTCATCCAGTCAAGATCACTCGTCCATCCACGTCCCCACCAACCCATGTTCCAATCCCATTCTCCTTTTCTCCCCCCTCGCCACAAGCGCTAACACACCCAGTTCCCATCCTACAACGAAATCGTCTCCCTGACCCTCCCAGACGGCACCACGCGCGGCGGCCAAGTGCTCGAAGTCTCCGGCACCAAAGCCATCGTCCAAGTGTTCGAAGGCACTTCGGGCGTCGACACGTCAGCCACGCACGTCTCCTTTTCAGGCAGCAGCATGAAACTCGCCGTCAGCGAGGATATGCTAGGCCGCGTGTTCAACGGTTCGGGAAACCCGATTGATGGTGGCCCGCGGGTGTTTGCCGAGGATTATTTGGATATTAACGGTGAGTTTTCCTGCGCTGGGCTGGAGTCATTGGTGGTGAGGAAATGGTGGGAGATACGGGATTGAGCTAGGCCAAAGCAAGCGCTGTCAAAGAGCAGACGAGCGCCGTTGAGACGTCTAGTCCTACGAATGCTGCCAACGCTCGCCACGCCTGAACATCAGACCTCGGCGCACTGCCGGTTAAGTAATTGATGATATCGCGTGGCGCGCAAGCACGGCGACTTGTCAGGACTGCGACTCGGCTTGCGCACGGGCGTTGCAGCGTACGGGTGACTGCCGCGCAGTTATGACGGACAGATCAGCTAGATATAGCTGTAAGGTCCTTTCGGGCACTGCGCTCCGAAGCACGAGGGCTGAGCGCTCAAACGTCCTTGCACACGACTCTCGGCTCAGCTCGGCTGTTTCACTTGACGGTCAACCCACGGCCGCCGTCACAACGATGCGATGGATGAGATTAGCTCGAAGATTGGATCCATTGGACGACATACGCATGAGTAGCAGCGATCTCTGCGCTGTGGCCCCAAAAGCGCTGTCGTCCGATAAGGCTGCTCCTGAGCTGGTCGAAGATGTGTCAGAGATCGCAGTCGTCGTTTGGGAGATAAAAAGTACGGTGGATGCGTTCTCTGCGGTCGGTTCTGCGGCGACCCGTGATCAGAATCGGAGGAACCGTTGCAGTCAAAGAGATCAAAGATGCGGTAGTCCCGCGTAAGCTTCATGGTAGCAGCAGCGATAGCGTGCGAGCATTGCGCGGGACTGCGCGCTGTCGTTCATCAACTGGTCGTCTTGCGTTCTGACATCACCGTCCAAGTCATCCCGCTGCACTATAGTGCGCTAGCGCTCAGCGGTCTCACGCTGGCAACAAGCAGACGGATTGTGCCGCTTGACTACTCCATGTTGACTGTAGCCGCCTACCGCGAAGCATCCGAGTACTCAGCAGCTCGATTTGTTGTTTCGGCGATGATATCCGGTCGACGCAGACAGAAAACTAGAGTATTGCAGGCCGTCGAACCGACTGGCTGCGTTCTGGTTCTGAGCGAGGCTTTTCCGGCACGACACCTTGCGCTACATAGCGAACATCGCTGTAAGAGCTGGACGATGCCGAGCCGCTGGACCCGGTCTGCAGCAAGCTACCGAAGTCGAGGAATAGCGATACCCGCGACCCGACCATCCATGTCTGGGATGTCGATGTTGGTCTGGCACATTGGCTTGTTATCCCGACACTGACTCATTCCGGGTTACCTGAGCGTGCTGGTATTTGCTCGATCACCACGAGGCAGTGGTGCGTATATCGATGAGCAGCTGTGCTGCTCGCTGCCCTGTGGCGTTCAGTGCAGTCTTGCTGGTGGCCGCTGTGCCGCCTTCAAGTCAGACGGTAGTTTCGTTCACTAGAAACAAAAAATGACACGATGCCTGAGACTGCCTGTGCGCCTAGAGGGGTAGTTGCGTAAGTCGAGCAACATAACCGAGCGCGCAGATCACGCTGGGACTCGACGAGTGCGCAACGGCCTGAACTCGGTTGCGTCTTGGATGTTCCCATCGCCCACAGTCAGTCTCCTCTATCCAGCGAGGTGAGGCGCAGATATTGTTCGATTTGATCATTGCAGTCGAATCACACGTCTGTGCTGTGGCTTGGAGGTACATCGCGCACAACTGAAAAAGCACGCACGGCAGTCATCCTGGTGGGACCAACAGACAGCCGCCTGGCTACGCCTGTATGGTCCATCGCCAGGATGAGTGTTTGACGTGTAGAGGCAGTTGTGATGTGGGCGTGGGGGACAATACTTCAGAGTTACGGAAGGGACTGGTCAAGGTGTCTACGGTTCCAACCTGTGACTACCGGCCAATGGAAACTCGCGAACAACCAGTTGTTCTTCAAGCGCTTTCAGCCGACATCGCCGTGCAGTCGAAGCTCGCCCGCGTCGATGTTCGGGAGCTGCAGTCCGAGGTGGACGAAGACGAAGAGTTGGATGGAATCGTGTTCGGTGAGCCGCTGCAGCGCGGCTTTGATGACATGTGGGAAGGGCTGGATCACACTCGACGTGAGATGAGGTTGTCTGTGCGGTGCAAACGCAACTGACTGCCCGCCGTGCTCAGAGTTACCTTGATGTTCGACCGCCGATTCACTGACGTCTCTCCAGGGTCGCCAATCAACCCGTATTCGCGCATCTACCCAGAGGAGATGATTCAGACTGGTATCTCCACCATCGACACGATGTGAGTGACGTCAATTGGTCGGTCACAGCTGACGCTCTGCAGGAACTCGATTGCCCGTGGTCAAAAGATTCCCATCTTCTCGGCTGCCGGTCTCCCTCACAACGAGGTGCGTCCGCTTAGTGGCTTTACGAACGTCAAATCTGACATCTCCTAGATCGCCGCTCAGATCTGTCGCCAGGCTGGCCTCGTCAAGCGACCAGGCAGTACCAAGGGCGTGCACGACGGTCACGAGGACAACTTCTCGATCGTGTTCGCCGCCATGGGTGTCAACATGGAAACAGCCCGCTTCTTCAAGCAGGACTTTGAGGAGAACGGCTCACTTGACCGTGTCACCCTCTTCCTCAACTTGGCCAACGACCCTACGTTAGTATCGGCCGCTCTCTGAGAGCATGGCACTGACGCGACGCAGCATCGAGCGTATCATCACGCCCCGCTTGGCTCTCACGACGGCCGAGTACTATGCATACCAGCTCGAGAAGCACGTGCTCGTCATCTTGACCGACATGACTTCGTACGCCGATGCCCTGCGTGAAGTCTCGGCCGCGCGTGAAGAGGTGCCCGGTCGTCGCGGTTACCCCGGTTATCTGTGAGTCGCGCTTCAATCTGCCGAATCGGCACTGATCGCTTCAGCTACACCGATTTATCAACGATTTACGAACGTGCCGGTCGTGTCGAGGGCCGAAACGGCTCCATCACTCAGATCCCCATCTTGACCATGCCTAACGACGGTGAGCTGTGCTGCTATCATTATATGCAGAGCTGACGATCCGTAGACATCACCCACCCGATGTGCGTCGACCAGTATCCCCAGCCGATAACTGACAGCTTGTAGTCCCGATTTGTCTGGCTACATTACCGAGGGCCAGGTGTTCATCGACCGCCAGCTCGACAACAAGGTGCGTTGCGCGGCTTCGACCTTATCCGCCCTAACCCCGTACAGCAAATCTACCCACCCATCAACGTCCTCCCATCCCTTTCGCGTCTGATGAAGTCGGCCATCGGCGAAAAGCTGACCCGCAAGGACCACGGTGATGTCTCGAACCAGCTGGTGAGTCGTGCTACGTCCTCCCGAACCTGCTAACCCGTGCAGTACGCCAAGTACGCCATGGCTCGTGATGCCGCCGCTATGAAGGCCGTCGTCGGTGAGGAGGCCTTGAGCCCTGAGGACAGGCTGTGTCTCGAGTTCCTCGAGCGCTTTGAAAACGAGTTTGTCGGTCAAGGTTTGTCTGTCCATCATCTAGCCGCACGTACTAACTCGAACAGGTCCCTACGAATCCCGAACCATCTTCGAGTCGCTCGATCTCGCTTGGGACTTGCTCCGCATTTTCCCCAAGGAGCAGCTCAACCGCATCAACCCCAAGGTTCGTCTCTTCCCCTTTTTGTGAGGCAGCCTAACTCGAATAGATTATCGACGAATTCTACGGCCGCAAGTCGACAAAGCAGGGCAACAAGGACACGGTCGACAACACCAAGGACGACAAGGACGGTCGTCTCATCGACGCCTAAGCGCTCCGAGTTTCGCTAGACGGAAAGAAATGTCTGCTTGTACCCTAGTTCTTGTCTGCGATGCGATCTGATCTTCCAATAACTGCAATTCGAGCTTCGAAGCGGTTGTCACAGGGGTGTCACGCATTACATTTTATAGACAGTCATACACGTTATGTTACAAATGCGCTACACAGGCTCAACGCTGCCGATCACTCGAAGCCTCTCTCACATTCTGGATACAGCCTTGGTCCTATAACAAAGTCAATATCCCCGCATACACTGGATTAGTGCGTTTCTCACCTTGTCAAGCATCGTCGACTGTGCGATGAGACTCATATTGACTGCGGTTCCCGGCGACAGCCAGGCTCCCAAGCCACCAGTTCTGGTTCTGCTCAAGTCGTGCCAGCCTGGCCTGCACTCGGCCCATGTTGAGCCGCTGCTCGCGCATCTCGAATAGCAGCTCGTTCATCTTGACTTGCTGAGTGTGGAGCAGCAGGTTTGTGATCTGCGCTTGACGGCTCTCCTCGTCCCGTGCCGCTCTAACCTCTGACAGTTCCACAGTCAGTTTCTAGCAAACGCGTCAGCTCTTGACATTGGGCGCAGAACGTTCTTCGTGTGTCGGGAGTACACGAACCTTGACCATATCAGTGAGAGTCGAGACATCAATAGAGCCCGGGAAATCCTTGGGTGTCGGTGCGATAGATCCGTGACTGCTCTGTGAGGTACTTGAAGACGAAAACAACTTGGAATCGGATATCACACCCAGCTTGGAACCACCACCGATGATAATGGGACTTGACCGGAAACCGGTAGACCGAGTCGGAAGATGAAGAGGCAGCAAGTACGGAAACGGAGTGTCGTTACGCACGCTGGCGTATAAAAATTCTGTGTGAGTCGGTGGGCTCGGAGGAAAGGGTTGAGCTTGCAAATGATGCTCGGTATATCTTGCTTTTGCGATGGGTGTCGGGGCGGACAGTGAGCGAGGGCGGACATCGCGGAAGTGGTCTGGCTGATTGTGCGCTGCTGGGTGACGCGGTGTAGAATACTGATCCGTTTCTGCGCTCCTCCTCCTCCTCAACTCGTTGCTCTGTCCTTCGCGTCCGAGTTCGACCTCGTCCTGCACACAGCCCTTGCTTTGCTTGCTTTGCTCTTGCCCACTTGGCTGCTCTTCGAAGCCATGCGGCGGAGGGGTTGGTATCTCTTGGGACATGCCTGTTGCTAAACTTCGTGCTAGTGACACTGCAGTGCGGTGGGAAGAAACGCTACGGCAACGTCTGTCGTGGCTGTGCGTTGCACGAAGCAAAAGCCGGTGGCAAAGACGCGTATGACGGCGCAGAACCGCTCGCTCGTCCGTGAACTTTCTGTGACTATCCGCTCTTCTGTACCTTGGCAGACGAACAAATCATAACGCAATCAAGAAGAGAACAGACTCAGCTGTCCCCACTCTGGGCGACGCTCTACAGTGGCCACGTGGTAGTGTCTGTGCGGGTGGCGCACAGACTCTCTCTTCGAGGCAAGCCGTCGTCGGCACCGTCGCTCGCCACGGCCAATCATTGAAGCAGTGACAGTACCCTAGCGAGCTGATCACACTGTCAAGACACTCTCGGGATCTCGAGCAACTGCCTCACGACCGCCATTGAGCCGAGTCAAGCAAGGTTAAAGCATTACGTAATACTGCCTGTCGAGTCATGCCTTTGGCTTCCGGAGTGTCTTTAGCAGTCACCGCAGACGAGCAGAATAACTAATACCACTGTGAGCAGCATGCGCGACGGTACTCACAAACATCCAACGAGCGACAACCCCGAATCGGATGGTCGAGTCAAACACGGCTGCACCATCCGCGTGCCAGCACGAGGACAGCCAAGTGATAGCTACCAGCCAGACCAAGACCCTCACCAGGGGAGCAAGAGTCTGCAACGATCGTTCCCTCTACGCCGAGGTCTATCTGGCGGTGACTACACGCCCACATTCCCACTGTCTTCCGTAATAATTTCAGTCAACATTCACCACCGAGGATCTGTCGAGGCAGCTCAAACTCACCATCAGCAACGAACCAAGGCGCACAATGGTGAACCCCCTACCTGATCTCAACGATCCACATACCCGGGCTACACCAGCCTGGCCGGTGGAGCTCATCGCGCCAGCCAACTACTTCCCCGGTACCCCGATTTCCAGTCAAACCCTCCCCCGCGTTGCCTTTTCCTCTGGTGCGTAGCGTCGATGGATGACCGTCGAGCGGCTACTGATGTACTCATAGCGCGCTCCCAACACAATGCAACAGTCCCATCGAGCGGGGACCACAAGTTGAGCTAGCGAGAAGTGAGGCTGGCAAAAGAACGCGCGTCAACATGGCGTTTTCCAACACCGCCTTGCTCGTCTGAAGCGGATAGTCCTGTACATATCACGGGTCCCCAACTGTCTTTTCATGACCTCAACCTCAACACTCCCCGCCGAATGCCGCTTTCTCCACTGGCTACGTTTCCCACTCCGGCGCACGTGACGGCACAGCCCATGGACAATCCATTCCTGATCAACGATACTATCTATGAGCTGCCGGCGATCTATCAGCAAGCGCAAGAGCTCCGTCACTCAGCGCCGTATCAGAGTCTGCTACGATGTTAGAGGCACTCGCTCGGCAAGGAATCGCGGACTTCGAAAGGTGGCGAAGCACGCACCAAACACTGTCGACCACTGAGCGTAAGCTCGACGCGCTCACAGCCAACGTCAAGCAGCTGCAGATACAGGACCGCAAACGCGACATTCAGGACGACACCGTCAAGATCTTGATGGCGGAGTTAGTCAACAGCATGAGTTTCAAATACAGCTTCACTATCTCGAAAGCTCATTTTCTGTGCAGAAAATGTTGCTGTTTACTCGCCAAATGGCGTCCAGAGCCTCGGAGCAGTATCTGTTCGTCGACGGAAACGAATTCTTCACGAACGATGAGGAAGGCAGACTCCGACAGGCGGTCTTATATCGTTGCTATGGAGTCACTTGAAGACAAGACGACGACATCGCAACCCATCCGTGCATGCTGTCAGAGCAGCCGCTCCACCATCCGCGCACTCCTGTCCGCAACCAAACCGCCACATCTAAGCTGAAGACACATGGCGACATTGCGGAAGGAGATGCCGATGTTTGCGCCAAGCTCAATTCCTTCTATCAACACCCATCGCACAGCCCGGCGGCGTGCTCGGGCACTGATCCCATTCCATCTACGACCCTGCCGTCCGAAGCCCCTCGACTCGCAAAACAGGGCCACGGAAAGAGAGCAACGGGTGCCGAGTTGGCAGATGCGCCATCCCTGATTGACGCACTGTTGACACAAGTCGATCCCTCGGTGCTCCAATGCCTCCCGCTGGCCAGCAAATCCATTCAGCGCGCGGTCGCCAACTATCTACATGATGGCGAGATCGGACTGCTCGATGTCGACATTGCTTCCGATGTGGCAAAGGCTATGTTGCTGGCTATTCAGGCCGGCGGTCATGACTCCGCACACGGCTTCGGATCGGGAACCGCGAACATCGTTGTCACCCAGCTACTTCCGTTTGCAGGCGCAGACCCAAAGCGCCGCATGTCCCCATCGGACAGTCTTGCGACCTTCCACGGTGAATACCACCTGTTGGTCAAGCTGGCCGGGATTGCCTGCGGGCTTCCGCCCTCCCAAGTCGGCTCTTTGGGGAAAGTGCTCGCGCGTCTCGAGCAAGTCTCTAAACGGCAAGCACCCGACCAAAGTCCCCGCGCCAAAGTCTTTCAAAAGTCTTCCGCCCACATGCCCTTCCCGATGACTTTGATCCTTATAACATTATCCGAAAATGGTTCGACTCGACATTCCCCGTCAAACTGTTTGATTGTCTGCACGAGCGGCTAGTTGGCAGCTATCAAGGTGAGGGCGTGATCTGACTCTTGGCAACACCTTACAAGTCAACAGCATACGTCAACAAGTGGGAGCACGAAGCTGCCAAACTGGCAAAGCAAGCAACAATCCAGGAGGCGATTCGTCAAGCGGCCGCAGCCTGCGACGCACGAAAAAACTCGCCAAAGCTCAACGTTTACGAAGAGTATGAGTTGGGGAGCTTTTTCTGCATGCCGGTAGGTTTTGCATTGCAGCTTTGGTACGGTCAGTGACAGCCGCGGCAGTAAACGCGTCCACGTAGCGTGAACTGTCAGAAGTCGGAGGAGAGGGGGAAGAGGGAGGGAGGGGAGGAGGGGGAGGAAGAGGACGAGAGGAGGGGGCGGGGGGAGGAGAAGAGGAGGAGGAGGGGGAGGGGAGGGGAGTAGAGCACGTCATCGTCATGTACCCTTATGAGGTGCAGTACTCTGAGCGCCGCGAAGCGGCTACTCGCCACGTGACACCGCCGTAGGCGTGACACATGCCTTTGGCTTCCGGAATGTCTTTGACAGTCAACGCAGAAGAGCAAAATACACTCAATACCACTGGAGCAGCATGCGCGATGATACTTATAAACACCCAGCGACGACCCCGAATTGGACGGACGACGTCCCAGTGATCGCTACCGGCCAGACCAAGTCCCTCGCCAGCGGAGCAAGAGACTGTAACGGTCGCTCCCTCTACGCCAAGGATCATTTGGCGTTGGTCAATCTGTGCGACCATTCAAAACCGAGTGGGCTCGTCGAGGTGCGTGTGTGGTCTGCGAAAGGAAACAGCTAACAAGTCGCAGCGGCTTTCTACAGCAGATCAAGAAAACTCTGAACGCTGGAGAATCACCCGCGATGCGATCGTACGGAGTGAGCAAGGCATTGCCGAGAATCAACGACTCCTAGCAAGGGTTGAGAAAGGCATGAAGGACCTGGAGGACAAAATGGCCAACCGACTACCACGACTAGACAGCTGCGTTGAGGCGATGAGGGAGGTACTGGCTCATGATGTGAGTGATGTTTAAACGCCTGATAGGTGCAGTGACTGACGGGTCACGCAGAAAAGCCCAGAAGAATCCTGTTTGCTCGACAAATGGTCTTGCTGTCCTCTCAGCGATGCTGAATGCTCAGGACATGCGACTCGGTCAGGAATAGTCAGCACTCAAGACTCTGTCACATTATCGAACCAAGCATCTCAAGCGCCGCCCGGTCGATAAGGTCAGCTTCAGCATGATTTGGCTCGTCGCGCACATTCACAGCCCGCAAGCCCGATAGTCAGCGAGCCCTGCGTGAGTAGCTTCAAGGGCATGAACGACAATTCCTCCGTGCTTCCCACTCGTCGCGCACGTCAGCGACAAACACCATTCGGGGAGATGCTTACGAGTCAGCTATCCCCTCATCTACGACGTTAAGAACATCAACGACAACTGCGCGAGCCCGAAGAGTCATACATTCAGCTGTCTCACTCTTGCATCCGCCTCGATCCGAGCTTCCGCCCCTCTTCGACTTCAAGGCGTCTACAACCCTCGCACGTAAGAGGATGGCCCTCAATGCCCTTAAGCGCTGTTCAGACTCGATATGTATACACTTGCGATCGAACGTGCTAGGTATCAGTTTCGCGCTCGTGCGGGGTACCTGGTCAGCTTACCTGAGGATCCACTGAAGACGGTAGGGGGCGGTCGGTGTGATGTTGATGAAGGTTGAGTCGAGCAAAAGACGACTTCAACATAGACAATCGCCCTAAAGGTCCGCAGTGTGTATCCGAGTGCGCTTGGCTGTAAGAGCTTCACGACTACATGGTTTATGTTTGAAGTGGCTTAAATCTGCATGCCTATGACGAGTTTCAAAAACGAGCCTATGCTACCCCTTTCTGGTTAAACTCTGGCCTGTGCCGCGTATGGATCTGCCGAGGTGGACTTCAACAACTGACGACTCTACCTCACAACATGTCTCGTGAGATCTCGCTGCCGGATCTTAACGATCCCCAAACATGGGCTACAGCGAACTGGCCTGTCGAGCGAATCAAAAGACCGCCCTCGCCCTGTGGGTGGCCAGTCATCATGATTCAAGACACTATGCTTGAACACGGCCCACAGCCAAGTCCGCCTCAACTGCAGACAAGTCAGTGTGCTGGAAGACTTCCCTGAGCCTTACTGACGAGGTTCAAGGCGACTGGAACCACTGGGCTTCTTCTCCATGGGACATGTCGGTCGAATGGGCACGAAGCGATATGGCAAGTGGACCGGCTGCCGGGCGGGGATCGCCCTTAGCGTCGTCCACCAATGAAGGCAGCCCCGCAGAGCTGCGAGCGGCTCTACTTTCCTTCGACCGATCAATCGACCTCGGTACTACCCCCATCACGCCCTTCTCCCCGGCCCATATCCGCCCGACCCGCGATACTGGTCCAATCCTCACGCCATCGGGACAGAACCCATTCTTCAACCACGACGCGCCTCGCTACCCTACGCCTAGCCTTTACGCCGAAGTGAATCTCGCAGTCTCATCACTGCCGGATCATCCAGACTTCCGCGACCTGTTAAAGGTAGATCAACGTCGTTTTTCTGTCGAGACCTTGAGCTGACGTTCATGCAGTCTCTTTCACAACAGGGCAAAGCGGATTTCGACCGTTGGCGATTCACTCAACAAAATCTCGCCGCGACGAGGAAGGCTTTGAATTCAGCTGAGCGTGCTCGCGCTCGTCAAGAAGATTTGCTCTCGACCAATCTAAAGATGATCGAGGACTATCAAAAGGTCATGACCACCATGTCAAACGAGGTTGAAGGGTTGCTGTCGAGGGAGAAGGGACACGTGGCCCGGATCAGCGCGATGGAAGCCGATCGCAAGAAAGACGAACTGTATCGACAGCGTACTCAATTACTCATGGCAGATATGATCACAGGCGTGAGTTCCTGCCACTTGCATCCATATGCGACTTCTGACGTCCTGAACAGCGCATTTTGCTCTTTTCACGGCAGATGGCGTCGCTCGCCGCCGAGAAGTATCTGCCCGAAGGTGGCAACGAATTCTTCACCAACGACGAAGGCTCGCGACTGTGACAGGCTATTCTCTTTCGAAACAGTGCCGCCGCATCTCAACTACCAGCTACGCACCCCGGTTCAAGGGAAGAAGGCCACGACCAAGCTCAAGTTTCACAGCAGCATACAAGAGGGGGACGATGACCTATACGAGCGACTCAAGAAGCTCTTCGGCCATGGCTCTTACCAACGTGCTCTGGTCAACGGCGATGAGCCGGTGGCATCATCGGCATTGCCGTAGCACGCTCCGGAGCTCGGAAAGCAAGGTCATGGGAAACGTGCCACCGGTGCGGAGCTCGCGGATGCGTCGACGGTGGTGAATGCACTGCTCAGCGGCGTCGACGCACACGTGTTCAACAGTCTTCCGACGTATAGTGCACGCATCAAATCCTCTGTGCAGGATTACTTGTACAACGACAGTTTCGGATGCTTGGACGTCGATCTAGCATCGGACGTGACGAAAGCGCTCCTTCTCTCAATCCAAGCGGGCGGGCACGATGCCGCACACCCGGTACGGCAAATATCGCGCTTCGCCAGATGAACTCACTGCCGGCAACAATCCGAAACGTGACATGACGGCTCAAGACGATCTGTCTGAGTTTCACGGCGCCTTTCAAGTGCTAGTCAAGCTGGTGGGATTGGCTTCCGGGATGTCAGCTTCAAGAGTGGGGTCATTGATCGGAGTGCTTGCACATCTGAAAGCGCTGTCTGACGGTCGCGAGCCCGACCGTAGCCCGAACGCGAAACTGTTCGCCAATGCTTTTGAAAGTGAGGGCTTGCCCGTCGGGTTTGATGTGTACGAGCCTGTGAGGGCGTGGTTTGGTGCGGCCCTGCCGGTGAAGTTGATCGACGTGTTGAATGCGAGGCTTAGCGGAAGCTACAAAGGTAAGGCTTGATTTACTTTCGTTGCGACGCTGACGATGTGGCAGGGCTGGTGAGCGCTTGGGACCGGGACACTGCCAGGAAGGTCAAGCAGGCAGCTGCACTCAGAGCGGCGCAAGATGCAGCTGAACGACGTGCGATCCGCAACGTGAGTTTAACCCCCAAAGACGCAGAAGAGCTCGGTGTCGAGAATCTGTCAGCGTTCTTGGAGTGTTCGGCTGTGTAAATTGAGTTCGGGTCTGATTAAAGTAACAGACGGGCTTGGGCTGAGCGAAGAGACCGACATGCACGGGTGTAGAGAAGGCATATTATTGTACAGCAGAGTCTTTCAGAGATGCACAGTCAAGACGCGCAGACACTGGCAGGCGTGGCTGCTGCCCTGGTGAAGTCTGTGAGGTCATCGGAGCATTTCATTGATTGTCTTCGAAGAGTACATTGCGAGGGATTCATAGTTTGGTTCTACCTGCTATTGTTGATGCTGGCGCCGAACCCGACCCGCCCATCGCCAGAGTAGTCATAGACAGAGTACCCTGACCGCAAGTCAGTTTTACCATGATGAAACGGCAGTCGAACTCACACGACTTCAAGAAAGTGTCACCGATGATGGCAAGATTGTCAGGGAAACCATCGCCCATGGCCAGCACTGCGCCGATGCATTGTCTGTAAGGTTAGCGATAGTCACGCCATTGAACGTTACTCACGATGAGCCCGACGCTGTCCTGCCCAAGTTGAAATCGGCAGCGTTGATCGCGAATGTCTTGCCGGCAAATCCGAGGACGACAGACGGGTTCGGCTTGCACGGGTAACTGTAGAACCCTGGGCCGAACTGGGAAGCTTGCGCGCTGCCCGGAATTTGGGCGTAGAAAGCGTCGGCGACACTAGCGGGGACGTAAATGAGCGTAGTGCCGGTGTCGATTGCCTGAAGGTAATTCTGTGTCAGCACTGGAAGGAGATTGCTGAAGCGACGTACGCCGATGAGGGATTGCACAATAGCGTTGCTCTTGCCCCCGTTTGCGGTAAGGCCGGTCATTGAGACAGACCAGTAAGAGCGAGAGATGACGGGCAGCCAGGTAAGGCCGTTTGTGTACTTGCTGGGATCAACGCAGCCGAGGCAAAGCTACCGGAGTCAGAAGAGGCCAATCGAAGGAACAAAGTGACTCGCCTGTGATCCTGAAGCCTGACGACGCGTTAGATGCACGCCGAACACTGAAGAGGACAGGGTGTTGCTAGCGACCAGGTTTTCGAAGAGGGTAGGTTTGCCACTTGAGCTGATGGAGCTGAAGGCCATGCCTGTAACTCGTGAGTAAGGCGTTTGTCGACTGCTTGCGCTACATACCTAGGATCCCATCGTTCGGATTACTGTGGAAGTCGTCCGATTCGGTGTTAACGGCGCCGAAATACTGCCCGGTCACGGCAAGACCGCCAAGCGCGACCGTATCCTGCGCAAGAATCCCAGATACAGCGCCGGATCCCTGGATGACTCAGTTCCATATTCGGGCGATACGACTGCGACTCACATATTCAACGCTGAAGCTGTCCGTAGACGGAAGGAATGTGGTACTCAAGGTCGAAGAGAATTGCATGCCGCTACAAGCTGTGCAGTTGACGGGAAGCTACGACGTGTCAGCGTGTTGTAAAGCTCAGAATCATTGGACGTACCCAGAGGTCCGCCGAGCCCGTGTCAATGTCGACGGACATTGTTTGCGACGGAGTACCGATGCTGATGTTTGCAAAGTACAGCACGTCCATGTTGCCCGAGATGAAGTCGGTCATGGGCACCACGGCGGACGATGCGTCACGACGGGCATTGGTCGCGTCGGTGAGGGTTGCAGAGGCAGATGCAGCTGCGGACGAGCTTTGATCGGTGGAAGATGAGACGCTGCTGCTGGCAGCGTAGGTCAATGCCGAGGCTGAGGTAGTTGCTGAAGAAGATGAAGGCGAAGTCGAAGTTGTCAAAGACATAGCTGGCGTTGTCGAATATGTGGCATCTGATGACATGGATGAAGCGCCGTTGCTTGAGAAGCCATCCGAGTGGCCCGGCGCTGTCATTGCCATCAGCCCCGGACCTGTCGAGGACGAAGTTGGAGCCGAGGAGGAGACTTGTGTCGAAGTCGACGAGGTCCCCGAGGGCGAAGTCGCAGTCGACGCCGTCGTGTTCCGCTGAGCGCCCGCGCTCGTCGCCTCCACCATCCCCAGTACATCCACTCCTTCGAAGCCTTCGACCGTCGCGACCTGCACGCCAGTGATGTACTGCAGAGCATGACGATACTTGGTCTGGACCAAGCGTTGTTCACGAAGAGCAAAGCTGTGCGCCAAGCTGTCAAACAGGATACCGCCGTCAAAGTCTTGTCTCGCTTGTAGAGAAGTGGTGCGCCGGGATAGAGGGAGGAGTTGACTGCCTTGCGAAGGTAGTGGCGTTGCGTTGGCGAAGTGGGCAGTCACCGCGCTGAGAGCGAGGACGTAGCTGAGGCGAGTCATGTTGATCAAGTGTTGAAGCTAAGCTGGTGTGTCGAGATTGGGCTGACGCTGAGATTGTGAGTGTTCATGGCGCTCATGGCCAACATTATATGCAGCAGCAGCAGAGCGCAACGTCTCCGCGCAGCAAGGCTCAGACTGGTCAGCGACAGATGCAAGATCAAGACGCAGACTGTCAGTCCGAACTGAAATCTCCAAGATCAGTGATACAACAAGATGCATCACGTACCCCCTTGAACCTCACCGAGCCGGCGGCGGTACAGCCATCAACGCCCTCAACTCTTCATCTGTCATTGTGCCAATCGCTTGATCGAGCCCTGTATTGCTGAACTGAGTGTCGACGGTGCCTTCTCGACTTGGTGCGACGATAGTAGCGGCCAGAACTGGTACTGCCGGTGTTGATGGCGCGGGCGTGGCAGCTGCTGGAGCGTCGTACGTCTGCCGGATCGACAGTGGGTACATTCGTGCAAACGTGAGGTAGGATGTATGCCCGCGCATCTCGGGGGTCGGCTTGGACAGCAGTAGATTCGAGCTCGGGCCGGCTTGCCCGCGACTCGTTCTACTTGTTTTTGCTGGGTCGGCGGCGTCGGTCTTTTGTCGTTTGGCCGGTCGGTCTCCCTCTTCGGCCTGTATTGACTCGTCCGCGTCTGGCTCTGGCACTTCTTCGCCCCTAGCTCTCGCCTCGTCCCGCTTCTTGGCGGCCACTTTTGCTCTCGCCGTCTTGATCTGCACAACTCTGCGCTCCTCTCTATGCCGTTCCTGCTCTTTCAATCGCTCCACTGCGTCGTCCACCGATCCGTACGGCACGTAATGCGACGGCACGAGCTCGTGCGTCCGCGTCAAGACTTCGTACGTGACGATGTCGGCGAATCCGTGCGAGTTGAGCGAGGTGACGGTGCGGAGCACTTGTTCGAGGCAAGGTGAGAAGCAGCAGATTTTGGTCGTTTTGTCGGCCTGCGGTAAGATCAGTTCTTGCCGTCAGAAAATAATAGGCAGACGTACCCGTAGTGTGTCGACTGCGAAAGGGATGGCTTCCCATGGTGCTGGTAGGTCCAAGAAGACTGCGAGGGTCAGCTCTTATTGGTCCCTTGGCACCGCCTACTCACCAGCCTCGACATCTTTCGCATCCCCAAAGCCAAGCTTGCAGACATTGCGATGTTGCAACTGAATGATCCCCTCCAGGCCATGTTCCTGAAACTCGACTCTACCGGTGTCATCAGCCCACCCTTCCTACGCACGGTACTCACTGCGCCTTTTCAAACCTCGTCCGATGATACTCGTACGTCAACACCCTCCCCTTGGGTCCTACCGTCCTCGCCAACGAATGGCTCATCGAGCCACTGCCCGTCCCGGCTTCAATCACTTTCCCACCGACTCGGACGCCAAGCTCGGACGTGATGAAGGCTATATCTGTCGCGTAGAGGATCTGTGTCCGGTGTGGGAGTGAGAGCGTCCATAGTTCCGGTGTTGGACGGAGAAGGTGGATATACCCTGGGTAAGGGGCGGCTGAATTGACCTGCAGTGCGTCAGCACTGAGCAGCAGCAGTCGCGGTATCCCAACTCACTCGAGACCCATACTTGAGCCCAATCAAATCACTATGAGCATACTTGCCATACTTGTTATGGAAGCTCTGCCCCGGCGTGATCACGACCGCTTGCATCGAATCGCGAGTCTACGTCGCATCGCATCAATATCACCTCGAAACGACGCGTTGCGAAGCTACATACCATGTGGAAGATGACGAGATCGCCTGCCTCGATCTCTATCTTGCTGTGGAACATTCTGGCGCAGTGTGGGCGCTCCCTGAGATGATGTCGGGTTGATACAGCGATGGAGATGAGCGAGGGAGCATGTTTGGCTGGAAATATCGATCGCACGCGCATCCGTGGGAAAGTGAAGCCGTGGTGGGTGCGGAGACGGATGCTCAGTCCAACGTGTGGTGGGGCTTGCAGCAGTATGAAGCTTATACGAGTGTAAGAGAATCTTACAGGTGTGACCGATGCATATGCAAAAAAAGTAAGAAACCGTACAGGAAGCGTCGGAACAGTCCATGAGGTGCGTGACAGTCGTGAGGGCGTGAGACGTGATGGGCGAGCGGTGATCACCTCCGGAGGATACCCCAGCCTGAGATAATCGTGACGAGAAGTGTAGCGAACACCGCGAGGAACGCCGGGTGCGACATGACGGCTGCTGCTGACGAGCAAGTCGCGCACGACCATCCATCTGTGCGTACGTCTCAACGCCAGCACGCCCGTAGCACCAAAGCGACTCACCAGCGATCGCAGTATACCCCGCAGGCCGATACACTGCAAACTTCATACCACCGTACGGACTCAACCTGCCGCCCGCAACAGCCGCATCGCGACCGCGTTCATCCCAGATACTGAGAGTATACGTCGCGACGGCCAATGGAGTCGCGCCGGCCTGAGCTTCGTACTGGTAGGGGTTCCAGACGATCTGGGTGGCACTGCCGGCTACGGTGTTTTGGGAACCGTCGGTTGGCCCGATGGGGTACGTGTTGCCGTTGGCGGAGCACGAGGCGATGATGGTGAGGGATTCAGGGGTGACGCTGTGGGTGTCAGTCAGTCAGCTAAAGAGGTTGAATCAGATGGGCAAGACGTGCCAAAACGACGTGCCCCTCTTGAGTCAAGTGGAAGGATGCGGAACTCACTAAAGCGAGGTCAGGTTCCAGCCAAAGGTGACAAAGTTGTCCGGCGCAATCTTGTAGTAGCTTGCCGAAGCTGTAGTTGGCGGTTGCTACATCCCATTGTCAGTATATTTATGTACAGAGCCAATTGCGTGTTTGAAACAGACATTTGTCTGATTCAAAGCCGTGCCAAGCTCTGCTATGACCGCCTGACACTCACCGTCATAGACACACCGCCAGCAGCAGCAGTAGCAGGGATCGAGACAGTCGACGAGCCCGACTGCGAGCCTGATCGTGAAGCAGAAGCGGCCGAGGAGGACATGGTGGTGCGTGCGGGATGGGAAAGGAGGCGGTGCGGAAGGCGAAAAGAACGATCGAGTGGGTGGTTTTTGCCCGCGTTTTCGACCCCGTGCGTTAGTTGAAGGGTCTATGCTGTCTCTGATACACTCTTGACGCGTTCTGGACGCTCGTTGACCGCCTTTTGCTATACCTTTCTCTGCAGAGTGTTGATGAGCAGCTTGACCGCACCAATCCAAAAGGATTACGTAATACATTGCTCGCATTTGCCACCCGCACCACGCTCTCTTCCTGTTCACTTCGACGACCATCGCATTCTCCACAATGTCAGCGCAGCCAACACTCCCTCCACCAACGTACACAGACGAACCACAGCCTGCTGCAGCGTACAAGGGCGGAAAGCCATCGTACGGGACGGCGGATGGCGCACACGAACCGCTACTCGGCGAGGGATCGGGCAGGTGGACGGACCAGCCGGACGGCGATTTGCCAGATGATTTCAAGTGCGTTCAGTGTATGGCTCTTGTCAGGAGAATGATTCTGACCATACAGGATCGGCGTCAATGTCGCTGATTGCGAAGCGGAGATCCGACTTGCGTTCATCCGCAAAGTCTACAGCATCGTGCGTCATCGTCCACCTCATCAGGCGTATACCTCGCTTGACAATACTGACCTGATGTGCGCTAACACCCACTCAGCTGTTCTGCCAGCTCCTCCTCACGACCGCCATCGCCGTCGTCCTCTCCCTGCCTAAGCCCGCCGCGTTCCTCCAGTCCAACAGCTGGCTCATGTGGATCCCGACCATCGGCTCGTTTGTATCACTCTTCTTCGTCTGGATGAAACGTCACTCGCACCCGGCCAACATCATCCTGCTTGGGCTGTTCACGGTGTTTGAGGCTTGGCTGGTCGGGACCGTCGTGGGGTATTACGAAAGCCGGACGGTGTGTTCGGCTGGTGGAAGCGGTGGATGTGTGCTGATGTCGCACTAGGCTATCCAAGCACTGTTCATCACCCTCGGAGTGTTCTTTGGCTTGACGCTGTTCACGTTCCAGACCAAGGTACGCGTCGTCTTCATCTATATTCCATCCCATCGTCCGGTTGAATCCCATCGTGGCTGCTCCCATCTTGGCCCGACACCCGTCCGCCTACTTTCTCCTTAAACGTCTCCTCATCCACGTAAACAGAAGCTAACAACCACAGTTCGACTTCTCCTCTCTCGCACCCTTCCTCTTCGCAGGCCTCATTGGCATCCTCACCACCTCGCTCGTCCAGCTCTTTGTGCCCTTCAGCCAGGGCGTCGACCTGTTCGTGGCGGGCTTCAGCTGCTTGCTCTTCTCGGGCTATATCCTTTACGATGTGAGTCTGGATGTGGGGTGGGATCGGTGCAAGTTGGGCGGGATAATGTCGTGTCAATGGACGAGGCTGGATGGCCGCGTGCGGATGCAGCGGGCAGCTGAGCCTGTCTGGAGCCGCATAGCGCTGCTCTGTGTTGCCTCCCAGCAAGTCAGCTGCAACGTTCCTGCTTGCCGCCCTCGGTGTCTGAACTATGTGTCTCTTCCTCCTGCAGCGCACCAAGTCGCAAATCGTCATCGCGGTATCGCAAGGCTGTAGCTGCTGCGTGGTGGGACACCCTGGCTGTCATTCAGACATTCAGAGTGTAGCACAAGCAGCTGAGAGCCCTGACCGATGGAGCGATGGAGATACTGTCTCGCGACCTGGTCCAGTGCGTTCCCGTGCGGAGTCTCAGCCATAGCTGCAGGCAGCTAAACTTATGGTCTGCTGCGCGGGAAAGCACAGCTGCAATACCGATTGCGCGATGCATGACTCATGCAGGGCTTCCGTACGTACGGATCCGTATATAATCTCGAAGAGCCTACGGAATACGGATCTTTATACGGATCCGTACAGTACGGATATACGGATCTGTGCTTTGGGTCGATCACGTGACTTCTAGTGGCAGCTGTGCACAAGCGTAATCATCTAACAAGTGCTTGCAACAGCCATATTCAGCCTGTTCTGCAACTGGCGGCAGTGCACGGCGTTCAAATTGAGCCACTCAAGCCGGCAGTCGGGTACTCATGGAATCCGTATATCCGTATATCCGTACAAATCCGTATCATGCCTCCAGACCTCTGACGGAATACGGAATCCGTATGGCATCCGTATATACGGATCCGTACGTGTACGGACTTCCTCATGTACGGATCCGTATTAGAGTGACGTAATCAGATATCCGTACTACGGAAGCCCTGGAATGTGCATGACACAACTGCAAGCACGTAGCGAAGTGCTCGATCTGATCTCTCGCATATCGAGAGTCGACAGAGTCGTGACTTCAAGCTATTGCCTACAGAATGTGTAAAGCGTGTCGAATGTGATGAGCTGTGGGCGCAAGGTGGTGGCAGAACTGGATGTCAGTTCTCCCACATAGCTTCCCGTCAGCTACAGACGCGGTGTGGCTGTTCGCTCTGCTTCGTGCCCTATCTTGTCCATGTTCTGAGGTGGTGGGTATCGCTCATTTGGTCAATGGGGCGAAACTGTCGCTTAGCAGCACGCGGGCTACTCGAGCGGCAGCGCGTTGTTCCTCTTCGCCAGAAGTGCTACAGTGCTGCGTCAGCTGCCCTTGTCACTCATGCTGGCTGGTGCCATTCCAGTTGATCGTATGATGCATCGCTCCCTGCCAAGTGAGCTTTTGGGTCCATCACCGCGGCGTTGACGGAGACGCTGCGTCTCCAACGGTCACAGCAGAAACCTGCTGCTGCTGATGTTGGCGACGCAGCATGCTGTACACGCCGAGCGCGTCTGTCACTAGTGGTCTACCGTTGGAAGATACCACAGCACATGCGTGACCAGCGCTGACCACACGCACAGACCCAGGCGATCCTGAAGCGCCTTTCGCCCGACGAATATGTGATTGGCGCCTTGTCGCTCTTCCTCGACCTCATCAACCTCTTTTTGAGCATCCTCCGTGTGGTAAGTCTCATGCATCAGAGTAATTTTACTGACCTACGCACAGCTCAATAACGTACAAGAGCGCTAAGAGGACAGAATGCCGCTATCACAGACCCAGAGTACCCGTTGCGTTCGATACTGAGATGTAATAGTTGATGTCTTGTGCTCTTGCAGCGGTAGCATAGGCGGTGAACTGAACGAGCAGACGCTGATCCTTGCTTGGACGGAGAGTCATACCTTTGTCTACTGACTTCCTGTGAGTTGAAGCGGACTTCTGACGCGGTGATGGACTCTAATCAGTGACAACCACCGTCCACCACCACCATCCGATACGCACACCATGGCCAACAACTGCAAGACACCACACGCCCTTGCGACCGCAGACGTCAGCCACTGTAGTAAAGTTCCCACCACTGCCTGGATCTTTTGTGGTACGTCCCGGATAGGTGCTTCACCCGCGCCACTGATATGCGTTAGTTCATTCACCCGATCCTGGTACGTGCCGCGCCAGCCGTCTGTCGCTTCAGCACCCGAGCTCACGCGCACACAGATAGCTACGCGCGCTTGGCGTCCTTGCTCTTCATCATGCGCCAAGCAATTTCGTTCGTGATCGGCTTTACACGGTGCGCCTCGCACCAACCCGGCGCTTCAGTGGAAGATCAAGTCAGGCCTGCGGTCGCAGTGACTGCGACGGCCATGACGCTGTGCTTTGCCTTTATGTGGCTCGAGCTTTGGCTACTGGCGCGCAGCAAGACTTTGCATCGCAATGGCGCGCTGTGGCTACCTTCGAGTATCTGGACGGCCGTCGCGGTCGGTTGCCTCAGTATGGGGACGAGCATCCTGTCACAGATATAGATTTAGTACTCGCATATGCTCAGTCAATCGATACAAGTAATGCATGTACAGGAATCGAGCAGCATGAAAACACGACCCAGCTGTAGACGGAATGACGATACATCATCTCACATCACAGCGTCCGTTGGCTCTATAAAGTTGGTCTCACAGGTAGCGGTAGGAGAGAAGGCTGAAGTGGAAATCTACATTGGTGATAGAGACGAAGGCGGCTAGCCGCCGTGCAGGGAGGTTTTGAACAGTGAACCTTGATAGGTCAGTCGAAGTCAGCAAAAATAGACGGAAGGTGGGTTGCTTGCCACGCTGACATACGAATTACGGAAGCGAGGCACAGCTCGAACGGCATGACTCGACAGCTCAACTTCAGAAGAATACATGTAGCGCGTGCTCGATCACGCGGAGCACACTGTGACGCGGATTAGTCAGTACCAAGTATCAGATGTAGCGTCAGAGGGACTGACGTCGGCTTGACGATGCTATCGAGCTGACCAGAATCTGTCAAAACGGCTCCTTGCACCAGCGTAACCAGGGTGATGGCCGCGGCGCTGTGCGCCCAGAAGACACGCAACTCGGTTTTGTCGAAAGAGCGAGCTGAAATGACGATTACGAGGAGGATGATGAAGCCAGCCGCTAGCGCAGCAAAGTGAAGTATCTTGCACACGTTGATTAAGCGTCGTGCGCCGCTGTTGTTTCCGCGGGCTGTGAGTGCGGGCCGAACGACAAGTATGAGCCCAAGGATGACGAGGAACGTCGCCGCGTCGAGGAACAAGACGGTGACTTGGATCAGTGTAACCCATCCTGCTTTGATCAGACACTCAAGTTTTCGATTTGAAGAGACTCTGACCTTTGAGACATACTGTCGAGCGGTCAGCATGGTTTTCCCTTGCTGGCGTGATGGCACTCACAAAGACGGAGATATCCCCTTAGCCCGCAGTCGAGGCCAAGAACTCGATACGCCTGGCTACGAGCTTGCGACAGTGTACAGCTTAGCTCTCTTTTGCTCAGAGTTAGTTAATGCATCAGCGAACAGGCCTCGACTCACATTCAGCGCATCCATGTCGAATTCAGCCCACCTATACGACTCATCCGTCTCTTCGCTCTTCTTGGCTACAACCCGCTCGGACCTCTGCAACGCTGATATCGCTTTCTCCAACATGATTGCTTCGGCGAGGAGCACGAAAATAGTCACCTCGGCGGGATGCACGCTGCCCTTGCGCTCGCCTCCGCCCCACGCAAGAGGATACTGCCCATACTGGGCGAGCGCGGTCGGTCCAGCATCGCCTGTGTCGGCTGTCACACGGCCGAGCATGTCAAAATGGGGGTTAGAGCATAACCCGGGATTACGGCGTTATGGCACTTCGCCACTCCCTCGAAATCCTCTTCGCCTCTTTCTCTTCTTCTCCCCATGTGCTTTGCCTCTCTGTTCTAGGTAGGCCATGGGGAGCCAGGGTGTGCAGTCGCTCATGTGCTCTGCCTCTCTGTTCTAGGGACGAGAGCACCAAATTTCGCGATCGTCCCGCCCCCTTCCCCTGTCTTCCTCCTGCTTTCCCGCTTGCCCCGCTTGCTTGTCTCGGGCTCTGTACCGTCGCCCTCGTTTGGCCGTTCTAGAGTAGATTCGCACGGATGCATCGCGGTTCTACGCTCTCGGAACACTCGTCTCGATGATTCATCTCGAGCGAGTGCCACTCGCGGTCACGTGACATCACAGCCGTAATCGAGCTGCTGAAACCCACTCGCCATGATCAACACGTACGCGATCCCCGATCCTTACCAAGGTCGCTGGGCACAAGTTGGTCAAGGCCGAAACTGGGATCTTCACGGCTGAAGAGTATGTCATCTGCGCGAATTGACATGCGTGTAATCAGGTGCAGTGGGCGAACAGTAGGAGGACATACATGTTGTATGGAATATCGAACAATTAACAAGGCTGTGACAAAGGAGAACTTTACGAGTGCGCATGACTTCGGTGACACGTCCGGTCAGCTAGTAAGTTGGAAAGTCAAGTGTAAACCACTCACCAGACTTGGAAAGAGCCAGAACCATTTGAAGCGCGCTTAGGGTCTGATAGCAAGTCAACCAGGATGGACTGCTCCAAGTCACCTGCGTTTGCATACGCACTTAGCATGCACGATCGTCCAAACTGATGTCGTTTGTGAGACAATAGCTTGAAGGACGAGCTGGTATGCAAATATGGTGACGACACTGAAGAGCCCGAACCAAAAAATTCACGGCGGATATCCGCGATTTGGCGTTACGTAACAAAAACGGCGGTATATCCACTGGGATCCTGGTTACGGCAGCAAGTGAGGATACGAGGATCTGCACGTGAGTGACAAGGATCGTTTAGCGGATCAGAAACGTTCGAGGGCGGATATCCGCAGGTTTTTGACAAACGCGGATACAAGGATCAGTGCGGATACGGCGGATATCCTCGCGGATTGGGGGTTAAGGCGCGGATTGGGGGTTAAGGCGCGGRTACGCCGAAACGCCGACGCCATCTGAAACCGCGGCTCGAGCGTTTCTGACTGTCTTGCAGAACATCCACTCGCTTGCAGCAACTTCGTGTCCCTCTCAGACGACTACACCAAATCACTGACAGCAAGATGGCGCACTTCAAGGCTTTATTGGACGAATGCACGTTGCTCGAAAAGGGTCTCGAGCCAGCTGGTGCGTCTGGATGATTGGACACTCTGCATCAAAGCTAACCCTGATGCAGAGCTGCTCGAGGCCACTGCTGGCGCCGGCGCCGAGCAGTTTCGCGGTGATTCTAGCGAGAATGAACAAGACAACATCAAAAACGTCCAATCGCTCATAATGGTACTTCGCGAGTACTACAAGTCGCACAACAAGGCGCTACCTGGTGTAGCCAGCGGCTCGAACACTCTTTGTCACGCCTATGGCGGTGTCACGTGGCGAGTAGCCGCTGCGCGGCGCTCAAAGTGCCACTGGTGCTAATCGCACCATTGTCTGTGCGCTGCGGCTGTGCCGCCGCGCCCCCTCGTCTTCCGCATCGTCTCTGTTGTATCTACATCGCTCGAATATTATAGTGTTCTCACTCTATTCTCGCTCGTCGATCCTCGAGGTTCCTCGTAGTGCGGAMCCTCGCTTTCCGCTGCGCGTCCGAGAGTTTCCCTTCCGGAGGCAGATCTTCGCCGATCCCGCCTCGATCTCCCAGTCCTCGTCTTCCTTAGGCGAGGGCGTCACACTCTTGCTGCCTCTCAGCCGCCGCCGGCCAGTCCAAAACTCAAGAAGTTGGGAGATCGTATGCGCGGATCATCATCTAGTTCGAACGCTGACAGCTGATAGTACACCGTGAGCGTCTGGAAGCTCAAGGCAAAGCTCCGCAAGGCAAGAAAGGCCCCAAGACCCCTGAAAAACCAACGCCGCAATCAACACGATCGTCACCACGATGGCATTCAG